>CM050406.1:26533740-26681240 GCA_027580255.1 Therioaphis trifolii
TTCCGTTTCTTCTATCCAATCACTGTCAGATGAACTCGACGAAGAATTCATAATGAAGTTACAAAGTTGATCTTGCTTCTTTCGACAGAAAAATGGTACTGACTGATACAAATTAGCGTGTAAAAAAGTGTGACCAGCATACGACGCTATCACACGCGTTGTATTAATGTGTACGACGTGGTATGTAAAGGCGTGTTAACACGTTGCGTGTGAATAGTGTGTCCCGACCTTAATAATAACGTAATGGTATATAATGATGATACGACGATGGCGTGCCCAGGGGGAGGAGGTTAGGAGTTATATCGCTCCCATTTGTCTTTTATTTAGAAAACCGCTTACTACAGCAGTCAGTCGATATACTAGGTCTAATCAAAAAGTATCGAGACTTATGAGATTAATCGTGAACCGGTTTGAGTATGGACAAGCCCGTGCTATATTTTTCTAACTTTATATGTTGGGAAAATATATTAGTTATAGATTTGATTTGAAAATTAACTCAGTCGGCTGCTAGGCGTTATTAAGTAAAGTGTGTTTCTACGTCTTGTCGGATTTCATTATGAGTGGAAAAAAGAAAAAAACAAAGAGTTTGCATTAAATTTTGCCATAAACTTGGAAAAACGTAAACTGAAACATACCAAATGTCGTTCCTAGCTTATGGAGATGAAACCATGTCCCTTGTTCGCGTTTTTGAATGGTTTAAATGATTTAAAAAGGGTAGAACAACTTTCGAAAGTGATGAACGTGAAAGACGTCCGTCAACAAGCCGCAATGAGGAAATGATCTAAAAAATACGAACAGCCATACGAGGTATGCTCCAAAAGGACAGGCAATAACAAAGGAGTACTACATCGATGTTCTTCGCCGTTTACGAGATGCTGTACGAAGAAAAATACCCGAGTTTACAGAGTCAGGCAGTTGGAAATTGCATCACGATAATGCTCCAGCCCATTCAGCCCATGTTGTGCAGTAGTTTTTGGCCAAACACGATATTCCAGTTGTTTCTCAACCTCTCTATGCACCAGAACTAGCTCCATGTGATTTTTTTGTATTCCCTAAGATAATAAAAATAGCACTTAAAGATAAACGTTTTCAAGATGTAGATGAAATAAAACATAATGCGACGGAACAGTTACGAGCAATTTCTAAAATTGACATCTAGAGGTCTTTTCAAAAATGGCAGGAACCTTGAAACTCGTAGAGTTATAACTTTTTTTTATGAGTTATTAGTATCTATTGCAGATTTTCATATACATATTCACAATACGGACTATTACGGATACAGCCCAAACACGAATGGATTGTTTTTCTTCCGGTGGCCCACTCACGGGCGTTCCGTGAAAAAAAGTCGAATCCGCCTGTACCTGCTACGCGTCGATCGTCATCGAGGGATTTATAGATGATTTCCATAAATCTCAAAGTTAATAAAAAAACCTGATAATATATGAGTAGATAATAATATAATTCACATACTGAGGTAATAATCGACTTATAATCAATACACAACATTAAAATCACCTATAAATCTCGGATCGTCATCTCGATTAAAGGTATTATAATACATTCATATTCATACATTTTAGATTCTGAGTGAAGCGAAGGATCTTATAGATTTACAATGATGTTTATTTTATTTTTTGTCTGTAAACACTTATCGGTAAAAATACACCGTAAACGAGATTTTCACTGTTCAGATTTTAGGTATTTAGTCATAAACCGAAAAGTATTGAAGATAGAAACTTGAAAATTTTATCCAATATCAAATACATACTTTTTTATATTGGACAACATTTTCAGAACAATTATAGCACTTTTGACTTAAATATAGAACTTTTAATTTACCAAATTGTTTGAAAGTTTTTATGTAATATAATTTTAAATATTTGACAAAAAGTTCTGAAAATTTAATACGACCTTACTCATATACCTACCTAATTATCCTAACAAAAATTCAAAAATCGTGAGTCAGGATTTTTTTTTATACACACTTTAATAAATTATTATACGATTTTTTACGATATTGTCTGATTTCTTTTAAGTTTATTTCTAATGAAATATTGAGTATTTGTTAGAAAGTTTTGAAATTTTAACACAAGTTTACTCTTATACCAAACTATCAATACCGAAAAAATATCAATAATCGTGACTCAAGATTTTTTTGTCCAAGCATTTAAAAAATTATACAAATAACCGTAAAATACGTAAACAGTATTTAAATAATAATATATTATATTACACTGAAGCTTTGCTCAGAATCGTTTTATACTAAAGAAATGAGTCATATACTCATAATTTAGTCATATAGTCATATATTCATCACCAATATCTTGTCCGAGGACCGAAGGGACGAAGGACGAACTTGTACCACCATCATCTCACTTACCAGCTTTTTTTTATGTTACTTTTAGTTCTTTAGTGTTTAATTTTTTACTAAACTTATAATGTTTAAATAAAGGTGATACCTAAATATAGCCTGAACCAAATTATATACACTTATACGGTTATACTTATACATAAAACATACTTACTATTCATTTTTAACCCTTGCATTTGTGAATGTTATCAGTACATTTATTTTTTACAAAACAATATTTTTTATCTATTACAGATTTTACTTTTTTTTTCTCAAAATTCTTTATGAAATGATATTATCTCTAAATAAGTACAAAAAATACAATATATTAGACAGGTATCTAATTTATAACTAGACACTTAAGATTTCGTTGGCAAATTATAATTTACAACACAAGACAAGAAAAAATAAATAAATAATCATTACGAAATAACGAACTATTATCAAGTAAATAAAATTCTTCTAGCTCCAAAAATCATTAATAGTTACAACCACGGTCTTAGAAGATATCTTGTAAGACCGTGGTTACAACTTAACATTTATAAAACTGAATATGTTTTATTATTTGGTATCTGGTATAAAACATGGAGCCTTCACAATACACCGTGTCGCATAGATTTTTATAAATTCAGTGCGTAGGTAACAAAATAATTATTAGTTGATATTATGGTCAAACTGTAAGTCTATAATCAAGGAATGATAGAATCTGATGGATAACATTTCACTAATACATATCATATTATTATTTACCAACATCATGTCATGTATTTAAAAAAAAAATTATATTTCATAATTTCAAATTAAGAACCCTACTTAGGTTATCTCTAATCAGTCATCGGCTGCGTCGAATTTTGGTCATCGAACAGTGTTACCGCGGTATGCTCTACGGGCACAACCAGTGGCGTTATTACGGGGGTGCACGACGGTGCACTTGCACCCCCTTGAAAAATGTACAAGGTGCAAAGATATGATTTTACGTCTGCTGAAACTGAACTTTAACCAGGTAAAAGTATACTATATACGGTACTGTTTTATTGTTTTGATATTATAACAAAAAAGGTTACATTTTTTATTAGAAAAAATATCAATTATATTATAAAATAATATTATATTTTAAATATATATTCAATATTCATGTAGAGTATGAAATATGAAGATTATACAGATTGTGTTGTGAACAGTTTTCATAATATTTGGATGTAATCAAATTTAAAATGGTAAATAATACGCGAGCAAAGCAAACTGCTTCAAAAACGACCCGATTCGACTTTTTGATTTTCGAATCTATGAAAGTTTTGCACCTGCTGTAATTTCATGGAATTAAGCCAATGCATAACACGGTCTCGACGATCGTAACGTACAGACGACGGCGGCATAGAACGGTCCTTCGAAAGTATGAAAATCGAATTAAAAAAAAAAAAAACAATTCCAACCGTTCGGTCGTAAACAGTCCACTCGAGTGTCGATCGAGAACAGAGTAAACAATGCTCTTTTCTTTTTTTTGTTATCTCTAACACAAAAATATCTTAATTTTTACTCCATGACTTCGTAAAATTCGTGAACTTTTATATGATTATGGGATTTAACAGCACGCGTCTTGGATTATGAGCGACACCGAACCAACGTCAGTTTTATAAACGATTTTTATCGCCGTTAATAGACGTCATCACGTTATACTTACTGCCTATACGACAGTTACAACGACGTAAATACGTTATTTCTTGGTAGAACGTAATATAATCAATGATTATACGCTTCATATTTCTGTCAGAAAACAGTAACAAAATAATATGTTATAAATGAAAAAAAAAGCCGTAATCCGACATCATGGAGTGTCATTCGTTTCTCGGACAAGACAACGGTGATGAGTGTATTGCGATTTAAATTTTAAATCTTTATCTGATCTCTATCTTAATTAATCTGTATCTTTATCTTAATCTTCGCTTTAGCCAAACGATTCTGAGCTAAGTTGCAGTGCGAAAGTATACCGTTTGTGTGTATTATCGTTTATAGTTTAATTGTCGGTTAGTTTTTTTTTTTTTTTTGTATCAAACATGTTTAAAACATTTTTGTTATAACAAAGGTCAATTCTTTTTTTTACCAAATAATTCAAAATATTTTGTTCTATCTGCATTTAAAGTTTCTTTATCGTTGGATAAACTTATTATTATTATTATTATTATTTTTTTTTTTTTAATATTTAAAGTTGGATGTTGATGTAAAAATCCTAACTTACGATGTATGAAAAAATGTTATTAGAAATCAACTTTTGAAACAGTGTTTTTAAATTAAGCACAAAAGTGGCTAAATTTTTTAAAAAGTATGCAACAACACGTCGTTATTATATTATGGTGCAAATTTCAAGTTTAAAGCAAAATTTAGTATGGAGTTATGACTAAATAACTATATCCGATTCACTGAAGGTGTTGATGTACGGTAAATTTTGCCGTTATTACTCGGTTTTCAGCAGTTTTTCATCGTGATTTGGGAAAACTAATGGGGAAAAAATGAACCTTTAAAATACCATTTAAATATGATTTTCCGTCTACCGAGTCGCTGGGTAAAACTTTTTTGGACAAAGTTAAGTGTACCAAAAAGACATCGCCAGAACCAAACATAATATTTGAATTTTATTTTACCTGGCCAAATTTAACCGTTATTTACTGAAACAGTTTGAGGGATAAACCTATTGTTAGTGTAAATTTCGAAAGAAAACATATATTTTCTACTTTTTCTCTAAGCAGACACACAACACAACTTGTGAATGTGTTTTTTTTCAAATATTAAATTGGACTTTTGACACCGAATTCGAGCTGACTGATCCCCAAAAGTAATACTTGTCCCATTCGTAATGGGACTAAATTCGAAATATTTCAAGCGTCTAAAACGTCCAAATGGTTTAGAAAAAAAAAAAAAAACAGGTGATTTGAATCTACTACTGGTTTTATTTAGTTTTACCTTCTTTTTTTTGTAACGATGCCTTCATTATTTTAAATTCGAATAATCGATGAACTTGAATTTAGTGTCGAAATCGGGAGTGGATGTTTAAAAGCCAACGTTTCGTGTAATGTGTATTTCAGTAAGTGTCTATCCTAATAGACCACTTAATATCAATCACAATTAATCCGGTCGAGACATTTGGCTTCTACTAACTAGCGCTCGCACTATTCGCATTAAAAATAAACGACGATATATTTTTCTCGGTGAAAACGATTGTCAAGCCTTAACGAAAATTAGACAATGCAATTGTACAATAACCTTTAGAGCTATTGTCATCATTTATCACATTTACTATAGACAATAATCTAAACGAGTAGGAAATTATGTCACGAGTTTAGATCTGATTGTAATTGAGCAACCAAAAAAGGAATTTATGATATAAAAATATGCAGTGTCGTTAAGTTTTTCAGGGCCTCCGGCAAATCGCTCGTCTGTCGGAAAAAGAGATTTAGGGTTCAGTCCTCCCGTTTTTCATATTATAATTATAAATCCATATTATGATTATTTCCCCAAATAGACACTACTCATATGCATTCTTATTAAGAATCCAAAATGTTATATGTCTTTCAAATAGCTGGATTCCTCGTTACGATCGAGTTAAATTAAAAAAAAAAAAAAAAAAAAAAAAAATTTATAAAATTTAGTAAATTTGATGATATTATTTTCAAGACAACGTTCTAAATTACTCTTTCAGATATTTTAAAATGATTTAAATTGCTCTAAGTCAATAAAAGCATGTATAATATTTTTGTGAACCACAAGTGTTTAGAAAAAACATGAAATGAAAAATAAACTGAATTCTGAGCTTTAATAATATTTTCATCAATAAAAAAAAAAAATACGTAAATATTTTTCATTTATATTTTATCTAAATTCGTCATTTTAAAGTTTGATTGTATAATACAATTTTTTTTTTTTTTAATATAAATAATAATTTCGCGATTTAAAATGTATATTATATTTACTACAATTTTGTAAATCATCGTTATTAAATAATTGTCGACTTTCATACGTTTTTATCTATAAAACGATTCGTCTGTTGTCATTATTTCGTGAAAGATAAATTTCACTGAAATTTTAAACAGTCGAATCGCTTGTTGAAAAAATGTTGAGTATTTATTACTACTATTTATACGGTATGTAAATCACGAGTTTGTTATCAATGAGCGTATTATCTCCGTAGGTTGTAGAAGTTATAATTGCGAATTTTTTTTTTAAATTAAAAATCGGATGACATCATCTAATAATAATTAACCCATCAACAGAAAATTCACAAACAAATAAAACGGTTAATAACGGAAAGTTATGACATGTAATTAATCGTGAAATCTATTCGGAGTTTATTGGTCGTTATTTTAAATCTGGCGGAGTTTTATAATACCATGCCACTAATTGCATCATTGGACCGATTACACAGCTGATAATAACCGTGAGAGCCGTACGGGGTCAATCGTTTCGACATTCCGCTGAGCGACTTAAATGTTCGACACCGTCGGCAAAGTTCACTTAATGTGAAATTAATCGTAGAGGAATCGATCGATTGTTTTTGATGATTGTTTTTTTTTTCGACGCCTAAACCTAATGGTAAATATTATTGAATACCGATCGATATTCGTTTGTCTCTGTGTACTAAACACACCGATCGACCGCTATCAATAAAGGACTATTATTTAACGACGCCGTTAAAGCGCAATGATCGTATATCATTATCATTATTACTAGTACATAAACGTGTATTAAAAAACGCTGTTATTATTGAATTTACTTCTTCGCGTTCGTGTCGTAGGTACACGTCAGCGGTATATAGCTTTGAATTCCTTCCTCCTCCCGAACATCAGTGAATTTGATCGCATTGTCCTTTAACCGTTGTCCTGCGAGATCCGTGATCATCTTTGCACGTGCCGGTAATATTGGGCATTCCGATAAACGTCTTGTTGTTTGCACGTTCCCGCATTCTGTAGTTAGACCCCGCCGTTCGTACGTATTATTTTTTAGTTCTTCCTACTTTCGATCGTGTTCTATCGGTGGTCTTCTGTGTACGCCGAAGTAAGTTGTTTATTGAGGAGAGGGGGGGCAGAGCCGGATTAAGGCATCCGTAGGCCCTAGGCATTGAAAAAAATTGAATTTCATAAGTCACTTTTGAATATTATTATTTTATATTACTTTCAATTCACACAGCGTCATAAGTTTACAATAGAATTATCAAATGTTTAATTTTATAATATAATAAATGCAATTAATGAGCACTAACATATCTAGATTAATTTTTTTTTCCGCATTTTGCGTTGGCAAATTCATCGATGATGTCATCATTTCTAATTTCTCTCAATAGTTCTGACTCTACTGATAACAGTGCGAGAGATGATGATTTTCCTTGACTGATAGTAAATCTTTTAATTCTTTTTAACACAGAACATGACCGTTCACCTTCGCAAGAAGATCCGAATATCGCTAAATAAATTCTATAAGCAATATTGACATTTGGAAAACTTGTTATTAATTTTTTTTTCAATTTGTTTTCGAAGCATGTCACTTACAGTCATGCCTGGTTCACGAAAATTTACAAAAATTAGAAATTCTGCTACAAAATCATTTTCCAGAACTAATGAATATACTTGAATATACTAATAAGTATACTTGAACTAAATTAGTCGTTTTTATTTCGATTTCATTTTTGGTTAATTTGTCATCAGTCAAAAAACAAAACCTTTAATTCAATTTTGTGTATGTTTCTTTTGGTTTTTTCAATTTCCACAATTAAGGAATTCATCATAGCAAAAAATGTTTGTATTTTAAATTTATCTCGTACGTTTTTTTCAAATTCAGGTGTAATAAACTGTAATAATGTTATATACTCTAATAATGATGTTTTTATCGCACGGCCATTACAAATCTCGTTGTATATAGTTGTATATATATATAAATATATAGCACCCACGTAAATAATTTTATTATATATTTTAGACTGTTTTTAGATATTGAGTGACGCAAATGATCTTGTTTTATTAATGTTTATTTTTTTTTTAGTTTCAGCCATCTTTCGTAGGCCTTCCGTATGTCATAGGCCCTAGACACAGTGCCTACAGTGCCTAATGGTTAATACGGCCATGGGGGGGGGGGTGTCAGTCGGATGCGTCCGTATTGTATCTTTGTCGCGGACGGCATTTCCGTGACGGGTTCACTTGTTTCGATGACCGGATTTTTCTTGATTTCAGTCGGCCACAAATTTGAACTTTACTAAAAATTATAATCATAAATCAACGTTTAATATCACGCATTATAAAATATAATCGGCAGCGGTTTATAAAACGTTTTACAATTATTGAAAGGTATACGTTATTGAAATCGTGTTAGGTAGGTACGCGTTCATTTTTTACCTGTTTTCGTCGACCGATCGTTAGTTCCACGCAATGCTTTTCCGGATCTCACGGTTTTACGTAAAGTCGCCCGCTGTCACAGTGAACTATATCGGCGGTGGAAACGACATCCGAACGAATTTTTGCAATCACGTTTTTTTTTTGCTTATCGGGACGTACACACAGTGATAAGACACTGCCGACCGTAGCGAAAAACCGTCGCGGAAGTGAATCTCAAACAGTTTACGAACAGGTATGATATTATAAAAGCGTTACGGTATTAGTATGTATGGAAAAAGAAAAAACGAATACAGTAGAAGCCGCTTATCAGAAACACTTTGGGACCGAGGTAAAATGTGTCAATAAACCGATTGTTTCTAATAAACGATTGGTTTGGTTTGTACTATGAAAAAAAAAAAAAAAAAAAATGAAAAATACGCGTAATATTGTATAATTTAAAAAAGTATGTTCAAATGTATATATTTTACTATATTATTTAAAATTTTTATCTATATTAGTTCGTTTTTTTTGCGTCGAGTAACTCCATGACCATATTTTCATACGAGTATTGCTGTTCAAAACCTATTTCATCCACACGATGCTGGACGATACTTCTGAGGACATTTAGAGCTTCTACAATTGCCTGAAAGCTTCTAAAATGTGCCTAAATTTGTTTCAAATAACCGATGTTCTAATGTACGGTCGGTCCGTCCCGGAACTTTTTGTTTCAATAACGCGATTGTATCAATTATCCGTGTTTCTAATAAGCGGCTTCTACTGTATATCAAAACATACGCAAAATATTTGTCACCATTTTTTTTTACGGTTTTTTTTTCACGATCACTCGTTCTAACAGTTAATAGATAGTTTTCCGTGGAACACGACGCGATTATACCGACCGTATATCCCATAATTGTAACCGCATCGACTAATTGCACACTTCAGTCGGTCAAATTAGTTATGAAATCGCAATCAGGGTCGAACGCGACAATTTTGTCTCGCGTGCACCGCGCATTCGATTCCGGACCGCGGTCGTGCGACCTTTTTTCGCTCGGCCAATGACTTTTACACTCGTCACGGCAACACCGACGGATGGACGGATTTCCGTCGTTATAACCATAGCGATTCGTTATTACATCATCCTCAGCTAGGGCGACGGAACATCGTATGTACGATTCGTGGGGTTGACGATTTCGGGTTCTCGGACGAAATGCAGCCCTCGACTTGTCCAAAAGTCGAGATCTAAACCGCTTACACATCTTGCACCCTTGTCACACGGTTCATACACTATACGTGTAATGCAATTTCGTACACGACCTGGAAGCACGCGCGTTCCTAGACGAGTCCTATTTGGGGGCGGGGGTTGTGTCTTTAAATTCGACACGACATCGAATTCGTAGAAGATATTGAAAACTTTCTTTTTTTTTTCTTTGTCAATATCGTCGAGATAAAATCTAGGACAAATTTTTCGGCACGAAGGGTAAGATAATTAATTTGTTTATTATTTTATCGTATACAAAGGTATACAAAATAGCTTTAAAAAAGTGCATCGCGTGGATTGAAGTTTACATAATCGAATTAATAAAATAATAAAACGCATTATTACTCTAAATTGTTATTAGTATAACTTATTTCGGTAGACGTTTACGTTAAATATGCAATAGTTAAAAAAAAAATTTAAAAAAAACAAGGGTGTTGATTAGCTAAAAGAGCTTCGCAATATTGCAGTATTCGACAATAGTGAAAAATGTATTCCAAGTGCGGTATAATGAAAAACGTTAAACGTTTAGTTAAAATATTGCAGGGGGGGTCGTTGCTATCTCCGGGGCGGTTCACATCATACACCAAAACGCTATACCGACTCAAAAAGTAAAATTCGAAAAATTTAAAATACAATTTCACAAAGTGCAGATTATCGTTGATTTGCAACCCGTAGACATCACGCGTTCGAAGCGTTTGAAAAAATGTCATTCCCGTTCCTTCAAACCGTAATGACTAGGTCATTGGATTTCAACGCGATATGTCGTGATTGTGACGCGTATATAATTAATTAACTCTGATGATTTAGTTTCTCTTTGTACGCGTATTATCGCTATAATAATTCGAATTAAAAACATTTAAAACGAGAACCATTTGATTCGCATTAAATAATAATTATTATTATTATTCATAACCCGTTTGATTGTGAAAAAAAAACACTCACACGAACGATTATTATTTCACTACCAGAATAAATTTCGTTTAAATCGACAAATTAACAATTATCTTTATAACCTATGTAATAAATTCAAACGTTTATAAACCAAAAAATTCCAATACACTAAGCGTAACCTCTACCCACAACTTAACTAAAAAAAAAGTGTGTTTCTCGTTCGATTTTAAACTCGTCATTTCCTAATAACCTATTTGACGTCAAGACGTCGCGTGTGACGAACGAAATTCGATTTGTCAAACTGCCCTACATCGAGTCCCATCTTAAATCGTCCGGTCAACTCGTCCGTCCGTCGAAAAAATTAAGTTCAATAAAGAAACGTTGAGTTTTCCGAAAAGCGTTTCGTGCCATCGGACGTCTTGATTTCGAACGTAAATCTTGGCGTTTTGAAGTGGGGAAACACAAAATATAGTCGCGGCGCTACTCCCGAAAATATTTACGGGGTTATTTATTTTAAGTACCTATCGACATTTCCGAGTGACGCGAAATAACGATGTGTGGAAAACTCTATAGTGATATACCTATTTTTGTTTCGGATTCATCAATAAATTACCGATATTTTACTATGATTACCGATCTCTAGTGGTTTTTTTGTCGGACGACCCGGAGAAAACACTACACCGCTAGATGTCGCACAACGGTTTTAACCGTATAGGCGCGCGTACACACGAGCGAACGTTGTGCGACGCTCGGAATGAGCTCACTCGAACACGATTCGAGCATTCGCGTCGTCGTTTGGACAGTGGCGGCCCGGGCACGAATTACTTAGTCGGTCGGATAAAAAAAAGGCCCTTCGTTTAGGCAAAATTAGAAAAACGTAAGGCCTTGCACGATTTTTTATTATTATTATTTTTTTAATAAATGTGTTATAAAGACTGCTTCATCGGTTAGTAAAATAATGTAAATCATTTAAGTACGTCTATGAAATTTAAATGAAAAATCGATTTAATCACACAAAAAATAAGAAATATGAATGTGCACGACGACTTTTATTTCATCTGAATATAATGCTAGCTCCACACTCTCGCCGAGGTGAAGTGAGGCAGCGCGAGCACGATAGTGTAGTCGGTTCACTCGTGTCGTCTTGTCTCATCTCGTCTCGTGCGCGCTCCACTCCGAGTCGGTAATTTGGTCACGAGGCAAAAGACCACGAGACACGATTTTGTACAACCGCTAGAAACAACTGAGTGAGTCACGAGACTACACGAGAGTGTAGACTGTGCATTCGTGCATGACTGCCTCGCCTCGCGTTATCTCGACAAGACTCTCGACGAGGCGACCTCGTGAGAGTGTGGAGCTAGCATTAGGAATTTTTAAAACTTTTAACGCTGACGAGCAATAAAGGTCACAATATAGTTCTCGGCTTGTTGACGATCTTCATCCCTCGTAAGATCTTATTATCTTATGCAATCTTCGTTACACGAAAGTTGTACTTGTACGATAATTGCCCCGGACACGCGGCATATGGATTTACTGCAAGTCGAATTTTTACAGTAAAAAAAAAAGCCAGGCCGCCACTGCGTTTGGACGGTACATTTCGACACTAAAGGTATGTCGACAACTGTGCTCGACTCTGGAATGGGCTTGTAGTATATTTTGCGCGTCACACGTGCATTTTGTGTCCGCGTGAACAAACCGGGGGCATATAATATGCATTCTGGGGTCCATTTCGGCACCTGCATACAACTGAGCTCTCCGATTGGTCGATTTTAAATTCCCGCCAAAATTATTATCACCCATAAATATATACTATATGTAATGGTATCATATATTCATAAACAGCTAAATGCTAATGCAGTAATGTCTTTATAGGCTAATACTTTAAATAATTACAACTTTATTAGGTCATACCTATTATTTAATAGTAGTAATAACTGATATTGCACAGAGTTTTATTTATGATATTATACACTATTTGTATTTCTTATTTTTTTATTTTATGTTCCTTAGAATTTAGATCAATTTATTCCTAGTAACATGGTCTTTTATACATCTACTAAATATACTGAACCATTTTTAGTTAAATAATATCAAACTTAACTAGTTTGTTTTATAAACCACCAATAATGTATTTTTTGTTAATAGTACCTGTTAAACTTTCTAATTTCTATGTATTCTATTTAGCTATAAATTTAATTATTCAACACAAGATTCACAATTAAAATAATTTCTAGGTATTTCACTTTATTTTAAATGTTTTAAATATTTTAATTTGTTTTTATTGCAGTATTTAAAGGTAAATGATATTTTTTTTATTTTAATCACATATAAAATAAAGTGACAAGGTAGGTATAATTAAAGAAAAATACAATATCGGTGGTTTATAAAACAATTTAAACTAGTTAAGTTTGATATTATTTAACTAAAAATGGTTTAGCTTATTTAGTAGATGTATAAAAGACCATCTTACTAGGAATAAATTGATCTAAATTTTAAGGAACATAAAATGAAAAAATAAGAAATACAAATAGTGCATAAGATCATAAATAAAACTCTATGCAATATCAGTTATTACTACTATTAAATAATAGGTATGACCTAATAAAGTTGTAATTATTTAAAGTATTAGCCTATAAAGACATTACTGCATTAGCATTTAGCTGTTTATGAATATATGATACCATTACATATAGTATATATTTAAGGGTGATAATACTTTTGGCGGGAATTTAAAATCGACCAATCGGAGAGCTCTGCAGTTGTATGCAGGTGCCGAAATGGACCCCAGAATGCTTATATGCCCCCGGTTTGTTCACGCCGACACAAAATGCACGTGTGACGCGCAAAATATACTACGAGCCCATTCCAGAGTCGAGCACAGTTGTCGACATACCTTTAGTGTCGAAATGTACCGTCCAAACGCAGTGGCGGCCTGGCTTTTTTTTTTACTGTAAAAATTCGACTTGCAGTAAATCCATATGCCGCGTGTCCGGGGCAATTATCGTACAAGTACAACTTTCGTGTAACGAAGATTGCATAAGATAAGATCTAACGAGGGATGAAGATCGTCAACAAGCCGAGAACTATGTTGTGACCTTTATTGCTCGTCAGCGTTAAAAGTGACACAATATTCCTAATGCTAGCTCCACACTTTCGCGGGGTCGCCTCGTCGAGAGTCTTGTCGAGATAACGCGAGGCGAGGCAGTGCACGAATGCACAGTCTACACTCTCGTGTAGTCTCGTGACTCGCTCAGTTGTTTCTAGCGGTGGTAGAAAATAGTGTCTCGTGGTCTTTTGCCTCGCGACCAAATTACCGACTCGGAGTGGAGCGCGCACGAGACGAGACGAGACGAGACGACACGAGTGAACCGACTACACTATCGTGCTCGCGCTGCCTCACTTCGCCTCGGCGAGAGTGTGGAGCTAGCATTATATTTAGATGAAATAAAAGTCGTCGTGCACATTCATATATCTTATTTTTTGTGTGATTAAATCGATTTTTCATTTAAATTTCTTAGACGTACTTAAATGATTTACATTATTTAAAGTAGTCTTTATAACACATTTATTAAAAAAAAAAAATAAAAAATCGTGCAAGGCCTTACGTTTTTCTAATTTTACCTAAACGAAGGGCCTTTTTTTTATCCGACCGACCAAGTAATGCGTGCCCGGGCCGCCACTGCAGTCCAAACGACGACGCGAATGCTCTATAATCGTCTACACGGTCACATGATATGGGTCGCACACGAACGTTGGCGAGCGTTCGTTATTTTAGTTCACTCGTGTGTACGCGCGCCTTAACGCGTGCTCAATATTAAACTGTTTTATTTTTTTTTATTTTCTACGGATCGACTGAAATGAACCGAAGAATAGATTTTCGTTTTTATTGAGACCAACTACACGACACCGTCATACTTCGGAATAATACGATTTTCGTGGTATACAAGTTTCATACGAATCGTATTGAGGAACAAAAAAAATAAAGAAAAAAAAAATGCAAAAAAAAATATTTTCGACGTACAGCGAACGCCACGGGATTAAAACGTTTGATGTCATAATTTCAAACATAGGAACGGTGCTGAAAACGTATTCGTGTCGACAAACGTTGTAACGTTTACAGGACGTCGTCTCACGAAGATCAGCCCGTTTGTATTCGACCCTGTTGTAAGTAATGCGTGCGCTGGAACATTTTTACGTTCGATAATTCAAAACACTGTTTTTAACAGGGGTTGTTACGAAACAATAATTTTTCTGCGGGTACCATTGACCGCGAGTTTTTAGATTTTCTTAAACGGTAGCCAATATTTATAACATTATGATTATTCATTTTTTTCTCGGAAATTTCGATATATTATTTTTTTTTCTTTTCGTTATTGGACCAGCGATACAGGGGGCAATTATTGATCCAACATTAAAAAAAAAAAAATTGATATTTTAGAGACAAAAACCACTAAACGATTTTCTGTAAAGAGGTACAAGTAATAATAATAAAAATATGTAGTCTATTCGTACAAAACGTGTTGTCTTACGTCTAGTTTTCGAATTTCGCGTGAAAAATTTCGACTTTATCGACTTTATTATCCAAGGTCGAGTCGAGCCTAACGGGTGGTTCTTCGTGGAACTCGCAGTCTACGATCAGCTATATAGGCAATCGTTAACCTGTTGGCGTTTTAAAAAACCTAAACGGAAACACTCTAAACTCTAAACGGAACGACTGCTTTTCAACACGCGACGAAATGAAATACGGTTGAAAACGAGTTATTATTATTGTTTGTTCTACGTAAAACTTTCAATAAAAACACAGACAGCCTACAACTCTAATCGAGAAAACGGACCAGACCTAACATTTCGTCGAATTAAAAGTCTCGAAAAAACTCGAACCACGGTGTTCGTTTTATGAAAAAAAAAAACCTACTCACTGTGTTTAGTTCGCGATAAAAATACTTGTTATTTTGCCGATCGGCGGCCGAGCGTTGTCCTTCGACCACCGGGCCCTGGCCACCGGCTCCGGTCGGTCGAAAGTCTTCACCAGGGACTTGACGCGCCCCGTTCCCGCCGCCCATTTGGCTTTACGATTACGGTCGATGTCGTCGACCATCCGGGCCACGCGGACTTGTCCCGCCCACGCGATGTCGCTTGAACTCGCTAATTCGAACTTGCCGACCAAAGCGCCGACGCGGCTGTCTCGCCGGCTCTTTTCCGCGGATCGTCCAGTCACGGCAGAAGTCATACTGTTTTGCATGTCTTTTTGCTGGCAAATTCTCGTCAGATGAGCAAAGTACAAAGTGGTTTTCGTGCGCGAATGAGGCGTACGTCGAGTGTTGATCGTATGCAATAACGTCGTTTGTCCGGTATCCCGAGTGACCGAGAACGGTGTTTTTTTTTTATTTTGGCCAGCATAATCGACCGACATGATTTTATTATAAGCCAAACACGGTTTAAAAATGAAAAAAAAATCAATACGACCAAATTTACCGACCATGTATTTACGATTTACGATACTCGTAGTGGTATGAGACATTATTCTTTTCAATTTGAAACCAATGGCAAATTGTTACTTTCGAAAAACGATTCTGGGTGAAAATCGAGCGATGATTTCGGTATCAACTGGTTTGATTTTCGAAAATATGCAGAAATATTCGGAAATTCAGTGGAGCGACTAGGGGATGACTCCCTGGACGAGCTTCACTTGACAAGATTTAGCGTCCCGTCTTCAAGAAATAATTACACCCAATTCATTCAATCATTTACGAAATTTTACGGTTTTGTCATTTGAAAAAATATATTGTTATACTTATGTATCTAAAAATGAACGTACTCCGTACCGTGGGATGAATCTTCGGTCCACAGACAAGGTAATGGTGATGAATGTTTTGAATATTAAAGATATTACAGATCATTTCTTTAGTTGAACGATTCTTAGCAAAACTTTAGTACAAAAAAAAAAATATATATATTCCGTTTATGTATTTAACCGTTTTTAGTTTCATTGATGTTTTGATGTTTATTTTTCACAAAAAAGTCCATAACATGTTTTTCTGCCCGGATCCAAATTTTTCATAATGATTGGATGGTTCAATAATGTTTTATGTACGTTTTAAATTTGAAAATTTACATAAAAGCATTCAATTTCGCAGAAGTCATTTAGTAATTTACTTCAATGTTGATAAATAAAAACCCTGACCAATGATTTTTTTCAACGTTGTCAGTTGAGTGTATTCCTACAATTTGAACCACCATGCTATTCGTGTATGGTGAAAATGTCAGGTTTCTAGCAACATTACTTTTCGAGTTGTGGCTAAATAACTAAAATCGAACTAGTGTAAGACACTTACAGTAAATTTTACTATTTTTTACTCGGTTTTTCGGCAGTTTTTCCTAACGCATGGAAAAACTATTCAGAAGAGAGAAAAATGAACGTTCCAAGTCCCATCTAAATGCAATTTTGAATGTTTAGAATTGCTGGATGCAACTTTTGGAC
The DNA here is from genome assembly GCA_027580255.1 of Therioaphis trifolii. Lineage (NCBI taxonomy): Eukaryota > Metazoa > Arthropoda > Insecta > Hemiptera > Aphididae > Therioaphis > Therioaphis trifolii. Next base: position 26,551,080 of record CM050406.1, read on the forward strand.
AAAGTTAAGTGTACCAAAAAGTGTCTCTCGGATAAAAAAAATTAAATTGATTAAAAATGAATATAATTGTAAAACCAATACAATTTATTCGCTTCACTCAGCATCTTAAACGAAATATTTTCACTGACGCTTGTCGATTGAACTTTTCTTTGATGTACGCCCGTTTTCGTTGCGACGTAGACTCGTTCATACGCGGCGTGTTCCGTGGTAAATACGAAAACGAACATTGGAAATATTTTATTCGGGCGTTATTCGAATCGCGTTCAAATATACAAGAGGTTATACTCCAGACTCTGAGTAAAAGCGACAGGACTATAAGTATAGAAAGTCATTTTTTTAACCGAAATTTTTTTAAGCCTCCTCTTTTTATTTGCATTATTTTTTTTTTAAGAATACGACTACTCTTCCTTTATTTCATAAATTAAAAAAAAATTGCATTGGTTTTATTCATTGATCACATAGAGAAGTATCTACTGTCCATACTAGAGTATTTTTGATTAGTTTGAATGTATAATTTAATATTATAAATAATGACGGAACGGATGAAAGTTTGTATGCCAATATAGTAATTAAAACGAAACCTGTTGTTAATAAAAAAGGATTATCGAGAAATGCCAATTGCCCGACTACAATGCAGGATATTACACTAAAACTTAATACAGCTGTTACTAAAAAAAAAAAAAAGACCCGTTTATTAAAGAGACAGCATAACGCAAAATCGAAAATCGCATTTTGATAACAGGTAATTGACGGTGAAATTGTTATCTCGTTTGAACGAGAGCCAATCAGAGAACAGGGTTTGCATCGGGTTCTCTAACGATGCGTACGCTGTGTTTGTATTTGCAAACGGGGCATTAATGTGAAATTGAGCGTACAAGAACCACAAGTGACCTTTGTGTATCACCCAAGTGATAGTTTTTTTGGTGAAAAAAAAAAAAATTACCGGTAACAAAAAAAAAAAAAAATCGACAAATTTACTCGGTAAAATTTTACCAGGCCATTGCGACTTGTTGACAAAATTTCAACGTGCCGTCGACGTACCTAACGCGTTTCGAACGGATTGACAACGGACGACGGTGTGACTTATCGGTTGTTAACAGCATCCGACGTGGTCGCGCGGGCGCAAAACGTTTTTTCCCCTCCCTCCCCCCCGTCGCTTGGTTAACGAAGTTTCGGTCGACGGGAACGGGGATCGATGTCGCCGCGCCACGCCATTCCTGTCGCCAATCTGTCAAATCGAGTGTTAACCGTAATCACGGATTCTCCCGCACGGATCCCACTCCCCGGCCCGGACCGGCCCGCGGCGGCGAACACTTTTTCCGGTGCGCATAATTCACGCATATATTATCGTCACGGCCGTGTCGTGTAATATGTATACGCCCTAATGGGTTTTCGTCGGAAAATTAACACCGTCGCGATCGTCGCGTATAAATCCGTGCGGGGAAAATTTTGAAAATACGCGTTTACGTTACATATTATTATTATTATTGTAATTATTTTCATCGTCGTTATTAACTACTCTGAGGACTTTTTTTTTTTTTCACGCGAAAGCCAATTTTCAGGGGAACGCGATACGAAGACGATTCTCGCGCACCACCGGTAACGTTTTGAATCGGTCTTTGAAAGTTTCGAGAGTCGATTTTGTTTAGGGGTGTTTTTCAATGCGGTTCTTTTCCTTTCATTTTTCACGCCATTTTCACGAAAACGTCGCATATTCCTGTCGATATGTTCGTTTATTTCATTTATTTATTTAATTTCGACTGGTGAGACCCAATAGTACGTAAAACGACAAAATTAAATATGATCGCGATTATATACAGCTTAAAATAATACATATTATCGCGCATTTTTACTATCATTAAAAAGATGTGGTTTAAAAAATAATAATAACAATACGAAAAAAAAATCATGCATGAATTGGCTTATGGCATTGGGAAAGTGGCGTCCCCATCGCCCAATATACCTATGGTATATTGCAATAGCCTCCACATTGACTTTAAGTAGTAGGTGTGGACTGGTCCTCCAGGTTGGGGGTTGAGCGTCGGGCTAACACCCCGACCTCGGAAAAAGCACTTGTTAAGAAACAAGTAATTACAGACATAATTACAGAAATTGTACAAAAGATCAAATATCTTAGCGTTTATTAGAAACAAACGACTAGAACGGTTTGGACACACTTGGAGAGCAGATGGACTAATAATAAAACAAAGTACTTGTTGAAAAAATCAACAAAACAAGGCCCCTAGGAAGACCAAGAACCCGGTGGATAGATGTGATAACCAGAGACTTGAAAGAGATGGGCCAAAATGTAACTTTTGAGCTGACGTACAACAGAGATAGATGGCGAGACCTCTTGAAGGCAGCAATGGTCCTCAACGGACCGGTAAGCTGAGAAGAAGAAGAACATGAATTGGCTATTAAAAAAACACTACACGATCAGTACATAATAAGATATACAGAACGAAAATTATTTATTTTAACATACAGGATAACTTGTAATAATTTTGGAAAGCGCTGAACAGATACTTAGAACTGGTGTAGGACGTTGCAAAGTCAATACGAAGAACTGGGAACTACTATAGCTGATGGAAATACGACCTGCTCGTGTGGCCAAGAGCAAAATACGTATGTCCCATCTATTTGAATGCCCACACTGCACGAACACATGCTCTGAAGAAGACCTCGTACCGGTGAATCAAAAAGCTATTGATGTAGCCCAATACTGGGCGAAGATTATGTAAACATTAGACAACCACCCACGACATTACCAGAATAAACTGTGAGTTGATCAACATTATGTTGATACCTGTTACTATTAACTGAATTGTTTTAAATTTTTTATTTATATTTTTTTAAATTTATACTCTGTCTGATACGAATATATATACAGTGAAATTCGCTTAATTGGGACACCGTTTAAAGGGGACAACCGCTTAACGGGGAAAAATTGGCATAGTCCCGAACGAACGTATGTATGCCCTTAAGGCAATTAAACTCCGTATATTGGGGAAAAACCATCGGTTATAAGGGACAAAAATAAAAGGGTCGAACTAGATATTTTGACCTAACTTATCTATTTTTCTATCAAAACTGTAATTATCTAATCTATATACTATACATATTTATCTTTATATTTTATACACGTCCGTATTTGTATTTTATATGTATAGGTAATGTACGGTATTTATCTTACATATATTATTTTTGCCACTTAAATTTTAATCAATTAATTAACAATAAATATGTATGTGTGTACATTAAAATAATCAACTAATTAATGTACGATATAATATGAAATTCTAAATAGTAAGTATTAAGTCTAATGTTCTACTGCTAATAATAATAATGATAATTTTTAAACAATGTATGAATTAAGTATACAGTATGTATAATTTTTTTTCTCAATTTTTTTTTTATTCGGCTTATCGGGACAGTCGGATTATGGGAACAAATAGGTCACCGCCCAATGTGTCCCAATTAAGTGGATTCCACTGTATATATATACTTGTAACTTTGCGATGACTTAAATTGAAAAATATCCATTCCTGACAAATTAATAGAACGCATTAAACGATTAGATGGCGTATTAAGTGCAAAGTTTGATTTTTGTCGGATGATGTAAAACGTGGTGTCGATCTGTTGGAACGAGAGGAACACGGAAATTTAATTTACGTTATAATTCAGTACAGTCAACAATGATCGAGTTTATATTCGATGTTCACCGATTACTTCCGTCGATGCGTAAAGGTCATTTAAAACGTACACAAATATATAAGCAACTGGTAGAATTGGTTTTAACGAAAATAACTAAACAACTAAATATTATACGGTCGTACATACTTTTTTCATTCAGATTAAATAAATTTGTTTTTGTTGAGTTAAATTTAATGTGTTTTTTTTTCAGTTAGGCACTTAAAACGTTTTTTGAGGATTTTTTTCGCTACGAAATCCGAGTTCCAATTGTTACTATAAATGTGTAATTTATAGTAACAATTGGAATACGCCATTATACACGTTTAGAATACATCGACTATAGGCCAAAAATTAATTTACTAAATTTGTATTAATTTTACTCTATTTTAATAAATATCTTCTCGTCTGTTATAAAATAACATCAAATTTACCAGTAAGGTCAGTACTGCGTATAAAGTAAATCCTACTTTTTTGTCGTGTGTATTGATGAAGAAATCCAATAAATACGTTAAAAAAAAAAAAAAAAAAAAAAGAATGATTTATAATATAATTTTATTTCGATGGACGGTATAACTTCTAAATCAACTCAATCGACCAATAAAATAAATTGACGCGAGAAAAAATTTGCTCTTGCAAAAAAGATAAAAAAAACCAAAGTCACTTATCGACGATTTATCAGCCAATCAGAGGTCAGGGCGTGAAAACAGCCCCGCGTGGTCGTTACAGTGCCAGCGGCGTTCTCAGGAATTTTTGTTAGGGGAGGTATATGAAAATGTATTGCGAATCGAGACGTGGGGCCTATGCCACCACACCTCCTTCCACATTATAACGTAGGTACCTATTTACTAAGTACAGTGGTCGCCGCTTATAGTGATCATATTCGTTCAGGAGTACTTTGATCACTAAAACCGGAAATCACTATAATAAGCGGCCACTCGAAAAACAGGTAGAAAATAACGTAAAAATAATTAAAAATAAAAATTGTATTTATGTATTATTATTTTTTATTTATTATAATTTTAATATTTTAATTTTAATTTTTTAAGCGCTTTATAAACAACATTAAATGGACTTTGCAACATGTAAAAATACATACGCGATTTAATAAAACGCGATAAACTTAAAAAAAAGTCGGAAATGTGCCCCTGTTTTTTCGGTATGGAAACCATCAGAATGTGCTCCAAGTTGTTCAACGTAGCAAAGTGGTCTGGGCCTATGTCGTGCTCTTCTACGGCTCTTCCGAGTGTATTAATTATTGCATTAAGCACTTCACTCCTGTACTTCTATGAACGCATTGGACTTAGGTTTTGGTTGTTCATAAACACATGACCACAGTTATAGCAGTTATTGTATAAACGCAGATGATTGTAGGATTATTAAAACTTGTCATGAGGGACCTATCCCTCATATCCCCCCCCCCCCGTAAGAACACCCATGTACAGTAACTATGTACAACGACAATAAAAAAATATAAACACGGGTGGTGCGCATTATAACGTGAGTGTGCTGTTAAGATATTCAAAATTTGCGCACACAAAAGATATTGCAATACATATTATATATATACGTTTATTTACCACGTGTTATCATAATAAGTAGGGAACGGATTTAAATGCTCTAAAAAACAAGAAAAATGCACTAAAAAATGCCCTAAAAAACTTTAAAAATGGGTTTATATTCTATAAAAACAAAATTTTGAATTTAAAACTTATAAAAAAAACAGATCATTATGAAAAATTTAATAAAAAATATTTAAATACAATACAACTTTCAATTATCTTCTGTCCATCTTCTTCTTACCCTAAAAAATAAAAAATTTAATAGGTATGCCATTTAGATAGGTACCTATATTCGTTATACTTTTACCTTTCGTTTCATCTTCTTCTTCGAGTGCCATATTCGTTAACGAACGTTGGCAATCATGTTAGCAATTTGATCTGCTTCGTTCCACGTCAACTGACGTCATAGGTGCAAACTTCATATGAGCCATCAGCTTATCATTAGTTAGGTCTTCAGATATTGTATTATTTCGAGATATTGCATTCAACAGTGCAATACAAAATTACAATTTAGATAAATAGTTTATCGTATTTTATGTTTACCTTAATGTCGGTAATAATCTGTTGTAACTTGTATGTATATACTTTGTGTCTACACGTGTCAACAATAATTTCGTAATTTCGTAGCATAATACATATGTAGGTATTTTAATTTTTTTTAGAATGAATGTGGAAAAAATGACTTAAAAACCACAAAACGCACTAAAAATTTCAAAAAATTCTCTAAAAATGCAAAAAAAAATGCAAAATAAAAGTTACATTTTTTAATTCTTTGCTGTATGAAATTGACTTTTTGCTTGGAAACCAATGTTTTCGGAGATTCAGAAAAAAATGCAATTCGCATTCAAATCCGTTTCCTAATAATAAGTAATGTTAAATATCAAATAATACACCGCCGTTGGCGTCGTGACAACGTGACGAAAACGACACGTATTATTACCATGCATCTCGCGCGTAAACGTATTATTATTATTATTATTTTTATTATTTTATAACAATAAACACGACGCGGTGGCGGCGGTTCGATCAAAAATATAGAACGAGTAATACACGGGACGATGATAATATGAAATGTGGGTAAATATTACGTCGCGCTAAACAAGCGTATACGAGAAAGTAGTTGAAATTCGCGTTTAAGTATGCGCGCGAGGGGTGAAACTTTTTTGAGACCGTGCGTCGAGGGTGAAACGCGTGCTGTGTTTGCGAGCGTAAACTTATTACGATGGTGTATATACACATAATATTATGTACTGTGGCGAATTCAAAGCGTGGCGCGGGATATCGTTTTTCGTCGTATAACTGACCGACGAACGTTGCCGAATTAGTTGGTCGGGGAAAAAAAACGTGTTTTTCCGCGACGAAAACGTTGTCTAGCCGCTTTGTCGAAGAGCACGCGAGCCCGCGTAAAAAGACTGTGAACTCGTCGATTGGATTTTCGAAATCGAAATATACATATATATATATGAAAAAGTAATAATATCAAAAAAACTCGAACGTTTCTCTCGAATCTGATGATTTTAACCAAAACTCGTTCGCCGTTTTATCGGAGAAATTCGATATAAACACAATGACGTTATCAAGGCAGAGCCTCAGGGACTGGCCTTGAGCTCCATTTTTTTTTCAGACGGAGGATTGTGCTAAAAAAACAACGCATAAATTATCACGTTGTTGACGGATTTTCATTTTCACTCGACACGAAGAATGAGTTTCTTATATTTTGAAATCGAACCGGACAATTTTCATTCAGCCTTCACGTTAAAATTACGACTTACTAATAATAGGGATTTACTATATTATATCGACAGTCGACGTCAGTAAAACCAATTTCTAGCTAAAACGTGCACTTTTGACATCGTCCTGGTCTTTGGTTTTAAATTATACACCGATATAACATAACGCTTAACATATTATTATTATATTATATTGACGGTTAGTGGTGATAAAAGATTACACGTACTCAAATAAACATTTTTTATTTATTATTATTTTTTATTTTTCAGTTAATATTTATGACAGTAATTTAAAACGAGAGTTTTACGTCTAGCTTGTTCCGACATCGAGTCGTAAATTTCTTCTTAACACTCGAAAAGTACTTCGTCAGAACCTTTTTGTTTTCAACGAACTTTCTCACATAATTGTGCGATTTACACGGTAACTTTAGATTATTTAAATTTTGCTCACGCTACATGAGACACGCGTCGTTTCTCGTTTAAAGTATACGTACGTAATTCTATATGTACATTTATTGTAAACCGAATCTCGTGATTAAATTTGAAAGTGTATTCGTCATTTTCGAACTCGAGCTCTTTATGTACAATCATTTGAGATTCCGAGGAAAAAAGATATTTATTATTTTATTTTATTCTATTCTGGAGACACTGTTTAGGGCGGTGATATTTATTCGAAAATACGTATTTCGTTTATTTTGATTCCGAAAACTACGGAAAACCAAGTAAAAATGGTATAGTTTTCCGTAAACGAGACATTCAATACATCGATTTAGTTACATTCACCATGGATCAATAACACATTTTTACATACTTGAAAAATGTTTCAAAAAAACTAGTCAACTTTTAAACTAAAAATAAAAGATAAAAAACACCTCGTTTTCTAAGTTAATTCCCCAAAAATATTGTTAGTTTTTGTTAAAAAGTTCTAACAACGTAACATGACCTTACTTTATGCGTGGAATAAATCTCAAAAATCGTTAGTCGAGATTTTATAAGTGATTAGCTAAATTCTTGTTCATGATTCTTTTATGTTTTTTGCGGAATCGACTTTTATATCGATTTTCTACTTTAAATGGTTAAAAACATAATCGGTCGATCCAATCGTTTTGTAATTTTACTTACAGACGTGACTACATGTTTTTGATCTTTTGGTAAAAATGAAGTGTTTTGTTTTTCTCTCGCCTGGAAAAACTATTGAGGCCAGAGCTTAATCGACCCTCAAAGTACCGCCTTCGTAAGATTCCCGATCTACAGAGTTGCCGGACGAAACTTTTGGACAGTGTCGAGTCGAGCAAAAATCGTCGCCAGAAAAAAATAACAAATAAAAATATGAAAAAAAAAAATAAATAAATAAAAATAAACATCGTTGTAAAACAATAAGATCCTTCGCTCCGCTCGGAGTCTAAAACGTCATTGACGGATAGTTTTTCAATTTCGTTTTTCGCGCGTTCGTGTTGGCTTTGGATCAGCGGATTATGTACGGCGGTATTAAGGTCTCACGCAGGTACAGTCACACGCCGAAATTCCAATACAACAGTTCCAAAGTAGGTTTAGCGAAAACTCCTGAAAGTTTGTTGTCACGGGCACGCCTCGCAAAACCCCTAGCCGACTTGAATCGTGAGTTCGCATGTCAAAACAAATTAAACATTTCACCGCCTAAAACGCATTAAGTCAGACGTTCAATTAATACTCCGAACGAGCCGACGAACGCCGGTCGCGTAGAGTAGAATGCCGCGCGGAACGCGTGATACGACGTCATGACTTCGATAATAATAATAATAATAATACTAATAATAATATCAATAATAATAATAATAATAATAATAATATCAATAATAATAATAATAATAATAATAATATAATATATCGTATACGATGACGACGACAGTGATTTAATATTGTTTAGAGAAGTCCATTTCAAATCATATCTATAGCGATAGTAAAAATACACGATTCGCTTATACAGAGTGATTCTTTTATCGTATATTACATTCACTATATTTACATTATTACATTCATCATTACTAGGGCTATGGACTTCATGCCCTAAAAAACCTAAAGATATGCATGCATTTATGCCCTTAAAAATTGTCATGTATGCTATTAAAATATGCAAGAACGCTGAAATATGCTCTAAAAAAATTTGTATTTTCTGTTAAAACCGCAAAAAAAAAAAATACAAATTTATGTAAGTACACTGTTATTTTCATTTCTTCTATCACAGTAACACAGTAAAATGTTTTTGAGAACTAACTTTATCTTCACAAAGTTTACAAAATAGCACTAATTTATCAATTAAAAACATAGGATTTTTACTTTAGGCATTTTTGATTTAATTAAAAAAAAAAAAAACTACCAAGTCTAGAATATTATACTTATTACTAGACCAAAACACATACAATACGTACATACGAACTAAAGTGACGCGAGACGAAAACACATACGATACGAATAGACGAATTGACATCAACTGTTTTATATCAGGCGTAGTCCTTATCGACCGATTAAGTTCTTTACAACACACGAATAATTGGGAAAACAAAAGATATTTATTAATTTAAATTTAATTGTATTTATTTATTTTTTTCTGATTTTTAGTAAATTCATATAAAATTTTGTATAGAAATTTATGTATAAAACATTATTCTCTGTGATGTATTGTTTCAATTTTAATAAAATATATGAAATATGCTCTTACAATACGACTAATATAACAAAATATGCTCTTATATGGAAAGAATAGCTGAATATGCAAAATATGCAAAATAAAAATAATTGCTTTAAACTCCTAGTACAATCAAACAAATTTCTATGTCACTTGGCTGTTTTTTAAATGATTATTGAAAAACATGCAAACTCCTATGAGTCCCTAGCCCTAATTATTACATAACCCGAGGGCGTTGATTCAATAATATATTTTTTGTTTTTGAAAGTTGTGGAGCTTCTTCTTCTACTTCTTAAGTCCTTATTCCAAAAGCGAAATTCAGGTTACCCTTCAATATTAATATAAGCAACAATTTCTTTCCAGACGTTTGCGATTTTCCGCCAATCCGACGGCGTCTTCTAACGGGTATTCAGTGATGGTTTTGATCGGGTTTATCCAGCGCATCGGTGCAGGTGCTCTCACTCGGCTCCTTTTACCTTCTATCATTCCTTCGATCATCATCTCATCTAAACCCGATCCCTGGCTTCTTACAATATGACCAAAGAATCTTGTTGTTCGCTGTTTGCTGACAGTCTTATTTTTACTTTAAGCACGACGTCTAGCAATTGAGATGTTAGTTGTTTTTTCCATCCAAGATATTCTCAACATTCGTCTGTAAGCCCACATGCGTTTATGTGTCTTACGACTTCTGCTTTTAGAGTCCATGTTTCAGATCCGTATAGCGTTACTGAAAACACAAGTGTCCTATAAGTAACCTCATCTTGCTGTTTTTGGACGTGTGGTTATCCTTCCAAATTGGTAGCTTGTGGAGCTTATAGAACACTGCAAATTGGCGAAACTTCGGATTACCTATAAAAACTATTTTTTTATCTCGACGATTTTTCAAGTTTTGTACTTTCTTTGAACGGAATCATAAACAAACAAACCGAATTCGACGTTTTGATTTCAAACAATATTCGTTTTTGTGAAATATACGTTCAGGTACGATCACGAAGTCTTTTGAATTTTTTTGCAGCTCATATGTTACTGTGCGCCAACTTGACCTGCAATTCGTCTTAAATAACCTCATAGGACGTGGGTAATCCATTCATTCGGACTGATATTACTTTAGAATGGCTCCAAAATTTTAGTCTTTTAGTATTTTTAATTTTAATCGCAGTCTTATCTTATCTAAACGTGACGGTCGACAATGTGATAAATTCACGAGTTCAATCGGCGTCTTTTTGTTAAACGCGAAATGTACACAAAGATAAATTCACATAGACGTAATAATATTTTATTAAAATAGCTGTTATTCTTTTGAAAATCGACCAGTTAAGCAATACATTTTTTTCCAGGTGATTCAGTAAAAACAAATAGGGGTTGTCCTCAAGAAAGTTATAAAATCTAGAAAATCATGCGAATAAAAAATTTAAAAAAAAAGGAACTTTTGACAATGTGTAACGTTCTGAATCGCACGAATTTTTTTGAATTTTTTCGTATTAAAATATCGAAAGTTGACCGAGAAAACGGGTGTAGAACGATAAAAGAATCACTCTGTACACGGGCGCCGCCGCCATAATAATTATATCGTAGGAGTCGCATCTCGAATATTATAATATTTATACCTTACCTCGGGTAATCGAGTATAATGTATTGTTTTAAACGGCTCGAGTCACGGTGTGTTGACTGCTGGGTAATTAAAAGCTGCCTAGGATCACTTTAACGACTGGCATAATACCGATTCCTTTGCGTAAAATAATAAAACAATCACGGACTTAACAGGTCGACCCCTCCTCCCAGCCGCACCATTTACGGTACACTGTAGTTTTTTGCAATCGACGCGTATCGTTTTTTATGACGGTTTTTCAATCGACGCGTATCATTTAATGTATGCCGTTTTTTTCCCGCTACGGCATACCGATAAAAATATGTTTTTAAAACGTCGTCGGTGAAAATCCCCGATGTAAAATATTGAAAAATGATTTAATCGTTCGGCCGCTCGTACCAAAGCCGTTATACCCGGAGACAGCTCTCGCGGAAAAATCTCGTTTACACACTCAATGTATATAACGACATGTGTTCGATAATCTGAGACGGACGATGCACGTGATCTAGTACGCTACGTATAGCAGTGTTTCTCAAACTTTTTTCGTAATACGGCCCTCCGGATCTAAATATCAAACTGGTACGGCTCCCTAATTGAAATTTCAAAAATGAATTTCACAGTCATATGTGGGCGTAAGATAAATTAAATAAGTAAAGCAGTTTTAGAAATATTTCACGGCCCTCCCCCCACGGCATTATACTCGAGGACTCAAAGGGCCCCACAGTTTGAGAACCACTACACTACAGAATACAGCTAGCGATTAAAATATATTTAAAAAAAATGGCATGACAGTCAAACAGGAAAGTTGATATCGTACTATATATCATGGTGACGAAAATTTTTAGTTGTTATTTCGAATCGATGTGACGCCAACTACGGCGTGGCATCTTCTACTCTCGAAATTAGTTTTTTTTTCAAACTATCTATTTCGTGAGTCGAATAATAATTAAGCAAATCACTAGTTTACATATCTTGCGATAATCTGACCGTTAGTTGTGGAAGTTTTTGCGTGACCGTGAAATAGAAAGAGAGTTGAAGAGAATAATATATGAAGTTCACTGATAATGTATGTGATTCACTGGTAATCAAAAAAATTTGGACGAAAACCTTAATGGCTTCAACAATTTTTCAAAAAAAATTCAAAATGAAATTATAATTCAATGATTTCAAATTTGTTTTCACTGTCATACATATAAGGGGTGCATATGTAATCTCTTTGGCCCCTTAACGGCACATGTGCGTGTTTTATTAACATCATAATATAGAAGTCGTCCTGAGAAAATTCGATCTAGGATAATTGATAAATTTGAATTTTTTTTTTTTTGCATGTACAATAATATTCTTATAGTAGCGCTAACAAAACTATACGTTTCATAACAAATTTATTGTTTTACTATTTTTTTCATCACTATAGATGATGAAATGAGTTATTAAATCGAATTCGTATTAGTGATCAATCAATGCAAGCGGTATAAGCGTATAACAAGGTTTGGAACGTTGGAGCAGTGGCAATAGAGTTTTTGCGAGATGTCTGCTCCTCTGTTCAATAAAAAAAAAAAAACAAAACCAAAATACTCGTTTTAAACGTATTCAATTTTGATTGGCGAATATTTTTATTCCGTTTTGTCAATGTTTTTCCGTATTCCGAATCGTTGAAAAATCGAATACACTTTCTTCCGCAAATCGGTTTAGTCCAATGCGTTTCGAAATGTATTTTTTGGATTTTTCACCAAACGAGTACGTTTCAAAGGGTTAACGTATCGATTCGTGCGCCGCACGGCTTGCACTCACGCACAGCAAGGACGAATCTCAGTTGGCCGCGTCCCACGTTATAATAAATATTTATACATTCAATAAGTAAATTACCGAAAATGAACGTGAGTCGTCGGTTAGACGTAAATACTGTCAATTCAATTATTCCGTATTGTATTTCTTCTTCCGAAGGAACACACACACACACACATACACACACACACACACACACACACACACACACACACACACACACACACACACACACACACACACACACACACACACACACACACACACACACACACACATTTGTAGTATCAGTGGCGTCCTAAATAACTCGATTCAGTATACGATTTTCTTTGCAACGTTGTCGAAGTTTGTGTATAGATTGTGTAGGTACCTATATATTAATAAAGAAAAAAAAACGCATTTCCACAAGTCTATATCTCAATATAAAAATTACAAATGTACCCGTTGCGAAAATTCGCAATGAATAGTTTATTATAATTTATAATAAAAATCATACAATCGCGAATCGATACATGAATAAATAAATAAATAAATAAATAAATAAATAAATAAATAAATATATATATATATATATATATATCATATCGAAAATTGAAAGACATAAAACTTATAGAGAGGTTAAATGCAAATGCTAATGAACTTTCGTTTAAAAAAAAATTCGAAGAAATCCGAGAATTTCAAGTATCAGTTAACGCTTTCGTATTATAATACATACACACTACATATACATATATCTTGTCTTATCATATAATAAAATGAGTTGGATGGTAATCTATTCGTCGTTACAAGTCGTGTTTACGCGTGATAACCCGATCGGCGATCGATATCGCTTTTTTTTCAGGCAACGACCCAAGTAAAAAATCAGAAAGAAATCAGAAAAAAGGGGACCGCGAAAACCTAACCGCGTGGGCACACAGCTCAGGCTTCACCGGTGAATTCGAGCCCGCATCGTCGACTGCCACGGTAAAACGTCGGTCGGTTTTCACATTTCCTCGCGTAAAACAGCCGCGTTTCGAGCTGCGAGCGCGAACAATATCACGTATTATCATAACATCACGTACGTGTTTATATAATATTACACACATACACAAACACACACGACGTCATAATATTTACACGACAAACACGCCGTAAAGGTGGACGTGTTCATAGACACACACACATGGTCCATGTGCGTGCTGTATACACGTGTGTGTGTGTGTGTGTGTGTGTGTGTGTGTGTGTGTGTGTGTGTGTGTGTGTGTGTGTGTGTGTGTGTGTGTGTGTGTGTGTGTGTGTGTGTGTGTGTGTGTGTGTGTGTGTGTGTGTGTGTGTGTGTGTGTGTGTGTGTGTGTGTGTGTGTATGTGTGTGTGCGTGTGCGAGTATAACGTGTACAATACGTAGATGTTTTGAAAAAGCGACGGGTAGACTTAGACAATGTTGACGAATAATGAGTCGAACCGCCGCCGCCGCCGCCGTCATTGCTTTTCCATCGCGCGGCTTACGTACAATGAACGAGGGACGTAATAAAGACGCGGGTCGACGTGTAACGATGAGTAATGGGAAAGTTACCGATTTCCCGACCGATCTTCCGCCGCAAAACCGCCGCCGTCGACGGCATTGTACGTGCCCGAGACGTATTATCATTATTATCATTATTATTATCATAACTAAACACTGCAGGGGAACATGTTATTACTGGTATTATTATTATTATTATTATTATCGTTAATATTCCGTTGATATATAAATGTACGACGACGTAACAAAGTCTCCGTTGTCTGACGCGCCTGTTTGCGAGTTTCATGAATTATTATCACGTTTTAATTGACTTCGCGTACACCGAGTATATTATTACCCAGTGCGTATACTCAGTGTTTATTTAATGGGGGGTGACCGGGGAAGACTCCCCTCCCCCCAGGAGAAAAAAGTATACCCCCCCGGGAATTAACTAGGTATACATTTCTTATACAAGCTATATTTATAAATAATTAAAGTAAAAAAATAACAGTGCTATATACATTTTCTAGGTCCCCCCGAAAATGTTTGATAACTTCAGTTTGAAATATATTAATAATGCAATCATTGATTATAGAATAATGTATTCTCGAATCAATGATACAATACAATTATATACTCTAATATAATATACGTTTAATCATACTTAAAGTCTTGATGTAAATAAAATGTAGCTTTCCGCCACATTATTAAAAAAAAAAAAAGTCACGCCTGACCTTAACATAGGCTTCGGCGCCACTGCCTGTCTCGTCCGTATTTTTCAAAATAGTGACACTTTATTCATCATTTATTTCGCGAAACACTTTCGAGATTCATGAAATAAACGATTATCGTTTCCGAGAACACACTCTCGATACGGTCATATTCGAAAGTGTCATTCGCGTGTCAATGAAACCGTTATAAGACGATATTATGATGCAGGGCCATAAATATATCAGACTTCGGAGGACACGCTTTTTAATATTCGATTGTTACCTTTGACGAATATTGGCTGGCGAAAATCGCCATTGCGGCTCGTAGCGCCCAAAATCCTCCCCTGCCTTTACAGCCACTTACCCAACACGTTTATATTATTTACGTGCCGTTTGGAATAGAAACACACAAAATGAATACGAGTATAAAAGTCAAAATTGTTTTACTTATTTTAATATGAAACAACTCGTAATGATAAACACTAGTACTCGAATTATATCGAGATGAAAAATGATAACGCATTTTCGTTGAAATTCCAAAGTCTTTGTTATTTTTACGAACAAATTTACAACCACGGTATACAAAACTCGGAACACCCGTTTGTAGTTCAAGGGACACACTTTGATTTTTAGGGGACGCGTTATTTTAGACCGTGGATTCATGTAACAATACACAGCACACCGATCAAGTTTCCAGTGTTAAGTATCACTCATAACGAATATTTGCGTTATTTAGTAACGAAAACTTTTAATGACAAACATGTTTGTGCAAATGGTTATGTGAGATAAACTACGTATAAGTGGTTTTAAATGACTAAGCAATGGAGTTTGCTCGAATCAAAAAAAAAAAAAAGAGTGAATTCTACAAACAATTAAATTCCAAAAAAATGTAGGTATTATTGGAACTTTTCTTCATGACGAAAATCGATAGAATCACTTTTGCTGATGAATTTCACCGTTTCGTCGTTTGTACTCCGTTACCGAACACTTGAGTTAATATTGCGAGAAGGCACAGTCAAACTTGAAAACATCTCATCGAAAGTTATAAGTTTAGATATTTAGATCGACCGTTTCACTGGACACAATTCAGTCGAAGCACAGAAAAGCATAGTACATTAAACTTTGGTCAGGAAAGAATAATAATTGCCAAGAATACGGCCATACTCGACGTTTTAGCCGTCATCGACCACGCTGCGTCAGGTGTGCTGGTTATCACCTCACCTCCGAGTGCTGCAAAGACAGTTCCTGCCCGGCCAAATGTGCTCTGTGTGGAGGCGATGACCATACGGCGAATTTCAAAGGATGTCCGTCATTTAAAACTCCCCGCAAATATCAATCCGGTATTCATCGCGTGCCAAAAAAACCTATAATCTCATTTCCTTCTAATACAAATTCAAACCGTAACCGTGACTCTAATCTCAAATCTTACGCCCATGACTTCTCTGGTTCCGAAAATAACAATATCAATATTTCCGTAAGCGAAACGTTGTTATCAAAATTCTTTCTACATTTCACTTCAATCATTAGTCCACTTATATCCCTTATTTCCACTGTCCTAAACATAATTAATTTGCCTTGATCACATCAGCGTTACGTACTTACGTCATACCTATTTGTACATCATTTCATTTTTCATCCCGTATAATAAATAAATAAATTATTATTATCTATTTAATATCGATATTTTTCCTGCCATTTCATATTGTTCAATGTTATCTTCTGACTAAATGTATTGTTATCGATAATCTGTTACTATATAACTCACTTACTAATATTAATACTATCTGTATTTCTCGTGTCATTGTAACAAAGCGGCTACGGTTCCGACGTGGATTTAGTGGCGAAACCCGTCACCTGTAAGGCTGAGGAATTTCATCAAATTGATGTTTCACAAGGGCGAGTCAAACCGACTGGACGTGCAAGCAGTTGTAAAACGTATCGGGCAACGCGTGGAGGCGTTTGGCGCAATAATTGACCTGATACCTAACTAATATTATAACAATATGTACTTTGTAAATAAAGAAATGTTCGAGTTGACACGGATCGGTTTTCGAACTGCACGATTTTCGATGTTGGTTTTTTAAGTTTTGTCGTACAAAAAACACGAAAATATCCACAAGTGGTGTTCAAACGGTATACCTGCACCGGTTGCACGGCCAAGTGAAACCGGTGGCGTGAAGGCAGCTCTTCAAATGTAAAAATGTATGGGGGGGTCGATTGAGCGACACGACTACTACGTAGTGATATCATCGGTTGGTAAATAAAAAAAAAACAAATTCAACAATGCCAAAACGGCTAATTTATTAATATAATAGAAAAATTAAACAAAAAAAACTTATGTAAACTAGAAAAAAAAAACCGCCGAACCGGCCCTCCGGAATCGTCACGGAAGGGGTGGGGGGCGTCGAGTCGCCGACGCGGGGCGTGGATTGGCCGACGTGGCGCGCCGAGTGGCCGACGGACGCCTCATAGCCGGACCGTGGCAATGCCGCAACCACCGTAGCGGCCGTACACGTCCACGGGGCGAACGGCCAGGTGCAGTGTGCTGCGCGGCGGCAGCCCCTCGACCAGGACGACGGCCGGCAGCTGGTGGACGCGCACGCGGCCGTCGATTAGCGTCCACGGGGCGTCGCCGCCGGGCGCGGCCGTCTCCTGGCGCGCGTACACTCGGTACCAGTTGATGGGCGCCGGTTCGCCGGCCGCGGCCCTGCCGGCCGCCGTCGCCGGGTCCGGTCCGAACACCATTCGGACCGACGTGTGCGAGACCGCGACGGCGTGGACGGACGGCGCGTCGGGCGCGCGGGGCCGCGCCGGGTCCAGCGGGTGCCACGGCTCGTTCGCGTAGCTCGGCGCCGGCGGCCACGGCACGCGGCGCTCCGCCGGCAGCTCGGTCCCGGGCAGGCCGACCGTTCTCGGCTCGCTGCCGCAGCGTCTCGGCACGCCGACCGCGGACGACGGTGACCGACGGCACGCGCGCTTGGCCGCTCCACCGCACCACTCCTCGTCCGACGACCGCTTGACTGCCACTCTTCCGGCCGCGTCCGACCGGAGCTCCTCCGACCTGCCTGCGGACCGTGACAACTCCGGGCTAGTGGCCGGCGACAACTCCGGGCTAGTGTCCGGCGACCAATCCAAGCTTGTGGCCGGCGACCGATCCGGGCTTGTGGCCGGCGACCGGTCCGGGCTAGTGGCCGGCGACCAATCCGAGCTAGTGGCCGGCGACCGGTCCGGGCTAGTGTCGCGCGACCAATCCAAGCTAGTGTCCGGCGACCGATCCGGGCTAGTGACCGGCGACCAATCCAAGCTAGTGTCCGGCGACCGATCCGGGCTAGTGACCGGTGACCGATCCCGGATAGTGGCCGGCGACCAATCCAAGCTAGTGTCCGGTGACCGATCCGGGCTAGTGAACGGTGACCGTTCCCGGATAGTGGCCGGCGACCTCTCGGCACTTTGAGCCGGTGGCGACGGCTTCCTGGTTGCCGGCTTCCTGGTTGCCGGCTTCCTGGTTCCCGGCTTCCTGGTTCCCGGTTTTCTGGTTGCCGGCTTCCGGGTCCGTTTGCCGAGGGCTCGGCGACCGGCGTACAAAGGTGCCGCGACGGGCGTCGTCTGGCGTCCGGCGCGACTGCGGAGCGATGCCAGTCTGGCTTCACGTGCAGCTGTTGGCGCGTACGAGAGCAGGTGATAAACAAAAAAAAAAACAATTTTATAATACGATAACATTTTAATGATTTCTTCACGAAAATTGTGTTAAAATATCATTTGATTTAATTTAAGTTTATATATTTATTATACGACTCGCCGCACCATCACGAGCTCACTTAAAGGCGTAGGAAAATCGAGTTTTATACTTTAAATATTATAATACTTTTAAAATTTAAAGTTTTTACAAAAAAAAAATAAAAAATCTAAGATAACTAATATTATAATATTATCTAAGTATTGTTTATCCGTACCTGACAATCGGCGCCTTTGTTCGCGCGTGAACGCCATCACTCAAATTCAAATCACAACAAATTCAAAAAACCAAAATATACGAAAAACGTATTGTGCGTTTTTTGATATTTTCTTCTTTACGAAGTGTCCAGCACGAACGTTGAAAACGGAATGAGACGCTGTTGCGATTTCCACGAGCGGTTTGTTTGCAGAAGCCCCGTTGCTATAGGCGCACGCGGTCGTCGGTCGGGTGTGTTTGAAACGAAACAATTACTAATCGGCCGAGACACTGGCTCGTGATATCGCATCGTTCAAAAGGCACGATTTTACCTCGTAAGAGTGTAATCGTTTTGAAAATTCGTTCGGATTATAATATTTTTATACTTTTAACAGGTTTTCGAGTATCGTATTATTTAAATATACATATATATATTTTTTTTGGATATGTTATACTGCCAAAAGAAACACGTGCGTTTAGGGGGTAATATTCGTATAATCGTTCGACCTCGTACCAAAAACTACGTGATATGACAAAAAATAGATTTATTTAACGTATATACGTACTCAAATAATAATAATCGAACACGTATTGTTTTGTACGATTTGATTTAAAACTATTTAATGTTTAACTAAAATACACTAATCAACGAATAGAAAATCATAGATGTAATTATATAAGTGTGTAGTGATTATAGATTTGGTTTGATAACCGGTTTCGATTTGAAAAAGTGTCATCGGATTGTTTACAATCAGCTTATAATTCACATTTGAACGTGTGAAGTAAATATAAAAGAAAACAATGAAAAGAAATCGAATTTATTTTTCACGGAGTTCAACTAGAGTTGGTAATTGCTGAATAAACTGTTTTGAATATCAAGTAGAAATAATAATCATATAATAATCTTAAACAAACCGAAAACATTCCCCTTTCGAGTGAGTTATTTAAATTATTAAAAGTACTTACTTGATATCGAAAGTGTATAGAAAAACAAAAACGATTTGCTTTACACATAAAATATGTGATTTCAGGAAAAAAATCTTGAAACGCCATCGCCATTCGTCAGCACCAAAAAAAAAAAAAACCTCAACGTCTGTATTACGAGTCGAACGAAACTGCTTAAATGTGATTCCAAAAGAAATAGAAAACTGTGCAAATCGTTTACATTTAGAATATTAACTAAGAAATCAGGTTTACAGTAATATGTGAATACGTGAAAAAAAAATATAGAAATTAACGTGAGCGCTTATTTTATCTCCAATTTTTTTCATCAATTTATACCACGCGATATAATGATAAATATTTATACGGCGTGTAAATGTCGACTGGTAAAAGGCAAAAGGGGCTAAGCGACCGTTTAACTACTTTTCAGGAGGACAAAATCAAAATGTTTGCATGTTCTATAATATTTTGACGCTGGGGCTTAGGGTTAGGTTAATAACTAATACAGAAGTTTTCATATTTTTTCATACGTCATTGTGTTTATTTTATGACCAGATCCTAGTTATATTGAAAAGTAATATTAATTTCTAATCGCATAAAATTAAGTTTAAACGTACAATTTATTTTGGCGCTTAGCTATTTTTTTTTTTAAATTTATAATTTCGGGTGCTTGTACCCTAATTTAAATCTTCGCCGTTGTAAGAAAGTAAAATAAACGATAAATCGAATTAAACTGGTATCAAATGTACTTGATATCAATTTAAAATAAAAAAAGACGATAAGCGAAAATAGTAGGAACCGTGCACCATACGTTTGGCGCTCGACAAACGAAATTTTCTTCAGTGTCATTTATACTCTAAAAAAGGCGTTTAACTTCTACTTTTTCAACGTGTTTGTTAGTAAATTTCGCTTGTCCTGAAAATCAGGAATGAAATATCTCACTAGTTAATGGTCATAAGACCACAGGCGCTCGTGCGATTGAATGTTTGGACTGTCGGTCGTCGCGCAGTATACGTAAAGTCACTCAGCCCCTTTTGCCTTTTACTGGTCGACGTCATTCGCCCTTTAATTATTTTGCTGCCGTGTCCCGCGTCGTTGTGTTTTCGGTCGAAAACTATTATCGCTCATACCCGTGAATATAACGATACGCATTTCGAGTTATTCGAGTGCAGAGGACCCGACGCGATCGACGACGGTATAGGTGAGTTGATTCCCGAGACCTTTTTCATGTATTAGTTGATTCCCGGGTCCTTAATTGGTACGTACGAGTTGATTCCCGGGTCATTAAGAGGTATGTACGAGATTCAATATATAGTAAGATATTCAGCCTATTAGCATAACCCAAGAAACACCACGAGGAGGTTGGCTGACAAGTTTCTCAAAAATGTTGTTTTTTTAGTAGTAACTAGGTAAAAAATATAAAAAAAATTATTAATTTGGTAAAAATTTGTAACACATTGTTTTTATAAATTGGTATCTGGTAATGAGATTACCAGTATTCCGTGACATCTCTTCTCTTAAAAAAATTTGTTTTTCTTGATGTTTTTTAAATTTTTTAGTTCCATTAATTCTGCATTTAATATAAGTTTCAGATTGTACTTCTAACAGCTCATTTATAAATAAAAAAATATTTGGGTGCCCACTATAGAAACAACTGTTGAGCTTAGAGTGAAAACTCTCACAACTATTCGTAGTTCTATAGTATTGTATTTAAAGTAGTTGAGAATTGAGCCCATATACTTGGTGGAAAACTGGCTTCTGGAGAAATATAATTGTCAAATACGTAGTACATAAACTCTTCAATTCTATCGTCTCCTGTTGGTCGAATTGCCATCAACTCGTCTGTAAAGCAATCAATAACTTCTATTGGCCTTAAAAAAGGTAGGCCAAAAAATAATTTCAAAAAATTACCGGTCTCGTTTTCTGAACTTTACGGTCGTAAACTCTTTACTCGTGCAATCTATTGATAATTGATATACAACAATAGGGAATCAACTCGTACGTATCCTCTAATAACCCGGGAATCAACTCAACGGTGTCGGTGCAGGTAAACAGGTACCCGGGAATCAACTCGTACGCAGCCATCGACGAGACGGACAGCTTAAGGCCGTGTATTATTCAGTCGCGTTTTACACCGGGCGCCTCGAACGTGCGAGTTGCGCTCGAATATATTTTATGCGCTCGATCCGGAGTGGAATCTTTCACGATACTACAGGGGAGAACTTTTTTTGAGGGGAGGCCGACCCCCCGTGACGTGAGAATTGGACTTTGCTATCAGTCAGTGGCACAGTTACGTATGAGACAAAGATATATTTAAACCTTATTCATTTCATAATTGTTTTCATCAATATTATTATTATTATTATTATTATTATTAGGTTGAAAACTTGGATAAGAAGTCAAATGGGACAATATAGGTAAACAGACTTAGCGCTTTTGCACATGCACAGACAGATTACCATAAATGTAGATAAAATTCTTGGCCGTTTTGCTAGAAACAAAAGGTGGAAAGATTTTGTTATTTAATTTAAAAAAAATAAATATTTTACTACGATGACTATGATGATGTGTTTTTATTTTAACATTTCAGTGACGTAAAACATTTTTGTAGAGGAGATGGATTCTATATTGTAAAAGATGAAACAAAAATTATTTTACCCTCTTCGTTCAACTCCCGTGTAAATAAATATTAAGTTTTAAATTGTTTCACCCCTCCCCCCTCCATAGCCAAGTGCTGGAGACGCCTCTGCGATACGGTGACGCGTTATGCGTTTTGTCGGCAAACATAACATAACGTGATTGTAAAACTGTCAGCGTGACAATGGTTTTTTTTTAAATTAGATAACGACGCGTAGTAAACATTTTTTATTTAATTTTTTTTTTTTTACTCGTTTTGGTTTTTTAATTCTTTTATAACTATTATTACCATCATCGTCATTACTGTTTTCAGAAACTGCGGTCTATTTGATTTACATTTAAACAATAAATAACGTTATTAACGAGTTTTAGCGGCCGATTTTTTTTTTTTATTTCGATTTTGTTTTTTTTTTCGTTTTACAGGCCTCGTTTATTGCGTTTCACAACTACTCAACGAAGTCGTTTTCGAGTGCCGACGTAAAAACGGCGTAAACTTTTCGCGTACGTCATAACGGAGCCGCGTGCGATTATGTTGACAACCGTCGCGGTAAAATGTCAATGGATATCGCGCGATACCGTGGTAATTAACCGAAATGATTTAAACGCATTTGCTTTGATACCTGTAAACAGCAGCCTAACCGAAACAAACGGACCCTCCGGGTTTCCGTCGTGAACGTTTCGTACACGAAAACACGGGACAATATTAATTGTTTCATCGCGTGAATTCGGATATCATTCGTTTGTGGGTGCAGTTCGGTAATAATCCTGCATACAAAACAAACGACTCGTAAGTATTGCGCGAGTGTAACGAAACGTACAGACAATTTTCGTTTTTTCGTAAACGTTTTTTGTTTTTTTTTTCTCGAGTACACCGACTGGATTGTCGACACTGGCCTACTGCGTACTTAAGATTTAAGCCGTTTTAAGTCGTCGCGTTTAACTGCACTCGGCGGCGTTTCGCGGGTTCAAGTTGGACAAGACTAATCGGTTAAGCTTTTGAGAGTTTTTACATGTCTGAGATACGTGACCGTGCGAGTAAAATTAGTGTCATGACCCGTTTGTAATTTGAGTTGAAGGCGTTTGTCACGTTTAGATTCCGAGCGGAGCGAACGGTTTTCGTTTTTTCCCCTCTATTTTTTTGTCTACAGCCGTTTTGCGGAACAGCAAACTCTGTCCAAAAGATACGTTCAGTCTATTAAAAACCACACGTTTTATGTTGTAGGTGATTTTGTAAATTACATTTTTCTCTATTCTCAGTATGGTCCACTGATTCAAATCCTTTAGTTAAAATACTCTTATCAATTGTTATTCCGGGAAATACTCCTAGGCGATTAAAACGCAACTGGTGCAGAGATATGTTGACTTAATATCATAATACTAAAGAAAAAAGAAGGAAAAAAAAGAAAAAAAAAAAGAAACCAATCAATAAATATAGATGTATCTATGAGAAAAATTAATGTATAACCTCAATTTATAAGTGTCATCACTGGGTGGCTGCTTTTATCAAGCTATTCATGTTATTTTATATATTTTAGCTAATACTCTTGTTGTACCAATGAGGTACAGATTGTGTATTTAATAATAAAGGGAAAAAAAAGTATAGTCCAGGCGTGTGGAAAATCTACTGAAAAACCGTGTTAAACTGAATTTCGAAAAACGAGGTTTTCATTTAATTAGTTTTAGTTATTTAGTCTTTATTTTAAATATGTTGGCAGGGACTTGAACATTCACGAAGAACCATCAATAATTTTATTTAGACTTGTAAAATTTTAAATTGTTTTAAAAATTTCCGAGTTGAATATAGAATTTTAAACTTTTTTTTTATCAAATAAAATGTTTCATTACTATTATTAAGTTTAAAATTTTAGTACAACATTACTCATATAACTGACTAACGATAATATAATAATTTCAAAATTCATTGATAAGTATTAATTTGTGCACTTATTTATTTTAAGCGTAAAGTTAGAATTCTGACGGAGTCAACTGATTTCACATCAAAGTCTGCATTAAAAAAAAAATGGAGTAAGAATATGCAGGTATGTTTTGAATCCTTTTGTTAAAATGAAATTTCTACAAATTTGAGAATTCAAAATATTTTAAGGTTTTGACTAAAAAAAAACCTACTGACAATTTGACTGAAAACGTTAATATATTCAAACTTTATACGTATAGTACAGACTCCTTTGCCAAGATTCATTCAAATAATAAAAAAAAAAAAATTACAGATCATTTCTTTTATATTAAATTCACTCATCATCATTATCTACTTCAAAGATCGATGGAACAAAGGACCAGCTTCATCACCATTATCTTTCAGGCTTTTTTTTATTTTTCTTGAGAATTTGTGTGTGTGTGTGTGTGTGTGTGTGTGTTCGTGATGTTATTTCAATTACTTTTCAATGTGTGTAGAATGAAGTCTGTCGATATTTCAGTGAATTCTGAGAAACTAGTGCGTTAGAGATTCGTACAAGCTATTTTATTGGATTCCATTCTTTACATTAGTCCGGGCGTGGAAACGCGTGTCCACGTGCGATTCATTTATTTGGAATTAGGGCTGCCTATCCTTCGGACATTTTTCTCTCGGGAACGGACTATCAAGTACGATTGTTTATAAATAAATTCTGCGAAATTCAACTCGGGTCCGGATCGGCAAATAATCGCCGCGGGAGCAAATTCAAGAACATCGATCACGCGTCGATCAATAAAATATTTTATTATTACGGCCATTAAGTTTACGGGTGCAGTCATTGAATCGATTCGCGCGTTTGAACGAATCGGAATGAATTCTAATTTTCGTTAATCGAAAACAGTTTTAAATTTAAGAAAATTTTATGAAATTTCATTTTGAAATTGTATTATCAAAACAATTGTATTAAATCATTATAATACGGATGTCTATTAGAATAGATAAAACGAAATACCGACATAGAAACCATAGCATAGGTCGATAGGGTATAATTGACGTAATATTATAAACAGGTTAATAATGTCAATAAACCAATGAAAGTATGGACTGTGAACATAATTAGTAGTGTTAGTATACAATCGGTAGCGGTCACCTGATCAATCTTATAATATTATGACCACGGTTCAACAGGCGTTTTTGTTGATGATAATTATTCGAGTTCAAAATGTATTATATTTAGTACCGTGGCCGGGCGGGTGGGTAGTAAATATTTGAAAATTATTACTGCTTCTGAAGCAGTGCTTCATCAAGAAAAAAACTTCGCGCCGCCACTGACGTCCGCGTCTCTCGCGACGACGGTTCGTCGCGTGACGGACACGCGTCCCGACGGCGTATTACACGTTTGAGTGTTACTTACACACGTCATGTCGTCGCGCGATCCGAACGCGAGGGAATAGCGTGTTATACGCGTAATGCGATTTTCCGCCGCAGTGTCCGGGGCGGGCGAAAAAACGTGTCGTCGCAGTAGTAGCGGATCCGAGGTTCTCTCCGGACGGGGACTTTTGGGCGGTTTTTTTTTGTTATGGTTTTTGGTTTTTTGTTTTTTGTTTTATTTGTTTTTGTGCACGTGCAGGGCCGGATTAAGCCATCCGTAGGCCCTAGGCATTGAAAAAAATTGAATTTCACAACGGCCACTTTTGAATATTATTATTTTATATTGTTTTAAATTAATACAGCGTCATAAGTTCACAATCGAATTATCACATATTTAATTATATAAAATAAATAAAATTAATGAGCACTAACTTATCTAAATTGAATTTTTTTTCGGCATTTCGCATTGGCGAATTCATCAATGATATCATTTTTTATGATTTTCCTCAATAGTTCTGACTCTATTGATAAACATGCTAGAGATGATAGTTTCCCATGACTGATAGTAGACCTTTGCCGATTTTTTTTTAACACAGAAAACCTTCGCGAGGGGATCCAAATATCGCCAAATAAATTCTAAACGCAATATTGACGTTTGGAAAACTGGTTATTAATTTTTTTTCAATTTGTTTTTGAAGCATGTCACATTCAGTCATGCTTGGTTTACGGAATTTACAAAATCATTTTCCAGATCTAATGGATATACTGAATTAGTCGCTTTTATTTTGATTTCACTTTTGGTTAATTTGTCATGAGTTAAAAAACTAAACCTTTCATTTAATTTCGTGTATGCTTCTTTTCATTTTTTTTTTAATTTCCACTATTAAAGAATCCGTTATAACAAAAAAATGTTAGTATTTCAAATGTATCACGTAAATTTGTTTCAAACTCAGGTGTAATATACTGTAATAATGTAATATACTCTAATAATAATTTCCTTATCGTACGACCATCGCAAAGCTCGTCGTCTAAATATATAGCGCTCACGTAAACAATTTGATTATATATTTTAGATTGTTTTTGGATTTTGAGTGACGCAAAAGATCTTGTTTTTGTAATGTTTATTTTGTTTAGATTTAGCCCTCTTTCGTAGGCCTTCCGTGTGTCGTAGGCTCTAGGCACAGTGCCTACATGTGGCTAATGGTTAATACGGCCCTGTGCACGTGTTATTCAATCCGAAACGAAACGATCCGTTCGTATGAAAACGAGCCGGTACGTTTTTCACTAATCGAGAACCACCCGCGTCGGAACGAATCGCGTTTAAAATTCGATCCGAAAATTTCGATAGAAATATTGTTTTACTGACGTTTATGTTAGAATTCAAATGTACGAATTCACGACTGGAGTATAACATATGACGCTCTTGCGTTCGTACCGTTCACTCGATTGCTTTTCTTCTTTTAAACATCTTTCCACGACGTCTCCGACGTTTAATATCATAACTCTGTGGGCACAAGCACCTGACCACTCGATCTTTGCAGTGCATCCGTTCGAGCCCGTCACCAGGTTTTCAATGTAAAAACGTCATTACCTCGCGACAAGCGAAAAATCGCAAAACGTAATTGATAAAAAACTAACCGGCACATGCTTGTAGAGTTGTACACAAATACAGCATAATATAAAGCAGCGGTTTACAAACTGTTTGGTACTATTATCCACAAATCAGGTTAAATATTTTCAATTACCCCCCACCTCCCCCTAAATAAATGTTTTGAGTAATTATAGGTAATCAAATTATCAAAGTCATTATGACTAGGGCATGAGGTAATTTCCAAAACTATGAACAACAATTATATTATTAAAATGATAGCAACAGTCGTACACGTGATTGACGAAGCTCGGATGATAATAGGTATAAAGTACAAAAAAAATAAATAGTCTAATTTTTACCCCTCAAAAAATCCTGTTTTACCCCTTGAGGGGTAATTAACCTCAGGTTGGGAACCGCTGATATAAAGCAATATAGTTATTTACTATTTTTTTTTTTTGTTTTTTTTTTTTTTAATGTCACGAACCACGAACAAGCGTTATTATTTTTTAAACCGCAGTTTAGTACAATTATTTTTTTGTCAAACCAAAACCTCCTGGAGATTAAAAAGTAACAAGGTCGGATAATATAATAAGAACCCGACGATAGACGGTTTATGAAATTCTCAATGTTGGGTCATTTACAGAACCGTGATTATCAATGACCGCGATCGAATCGGGTGAAAAAATCGACCCTTATTGTAAGTAATAATAAACTGAAACGGGTGCTTTTGAACGCGATCGCTAACGGTAACAATCGCACGGCGTTCATATTTTATTAAGTGAACGTACGTACAATACGAACGCACGTATAATATACACTCGGCTCATGGGTGGGGGTGAGGAGGATGATCGTTCCTCTTGGATCCGCCACTGTATCGTCGTGACCCGACTCGATTCGCCCCTCTCGTGCGAGTCTCGCAATATTCGTCGGGATGTTTTTTACGCCGATTAACATAATAATAATAATAATAATAATAATAATAATAATTATAATAATAATAATAATTATAATAATAGTAATAATAATAATAACGTGTTTACGACGCGAGTTTGTCATTTCGTTATTTTTATTTTTTATTTTTTGTCTCATTGATCGTACGGGCTCGTTGATTCGAAACGTTTGCCAATATCGGATCGTAATTCTGCGTGATTGCAAAATAATATTGGCGATTCTCAGACCGTTAACGGCCCGTTGTAACGATGAAAAACCATCGGCTCCTGTTTTGTCGTCCTCTCGCGCAATGTCTCGCCGTGCGCATTGCCCCGAGGACGTTAACAAATAAAACGAATAAAATATAATGAAAAAAAAAAACAAAAACAAAAACAAAAACAAAAACGAACCATTATCGTAATTTTTAATAGGGCTCCGTACCGACGCGAACGCCGGGTATTATAGTTTTTGTTTTTTGAGAGAGCACTGTCACGGATCCCTCTCGTTTTTTCCGTCCTCTATTTTTTCGACAAAGCTCATAATTTCGTACGATTCCCGGCCCGTATAAAGTGTACCAATTAAAATGTACACAAAATAAAATAACGTTTTTTTTTTTTTTTTTTTTTGCTCTTCTCTCTTACAGAGTTATTAAACAATTCATAAAAAAAAAAAGTGTAATAAAATGGTATGTTTAAAAGACGCCGAGCTGACTGTTGAAAATAATACCATAATCTCGACGGATCAGCGTATAAAAACTTCGTCTCGTTTTTTTTTTTTTTAATTTTCGTCGTCGGTACTTTCGCGAAAAACCCAAAAGGGCCGCTCGAGTACGAACTCGTGACTTTTGTCGTGATCCCTGTCGTGCCACTCTTGTACACGACGACGCGTATAAACAGACGGTAAACACATCAGTTAAGACTCTGCTTAGAGAGTCGTTAAAAACGAATAATCGTTTTGATTTCGTTAATTAAAACTGTCGCGCTAATATAAAGGATAGATAACGGAGACTCTTACCCGGCAAGAGCCGATTCATTGGTAAAATGTGCATTTAATATATTATAATAATTAGTTTTTTTTTCAGCCGAAGGTTTTTAAGACGATACCACAATATAACGGTAGATCGGAATAAGTCGTAATAACAACAGACCCGCCCTAGTGTTGGAAACAATTCAAATTCACCAAAGTTCGAACATCCGAATTCACAGAGACCAAAGTCCAAAATTTAGATTTTGTTCTAAATCCCGATTTCGAATTTTGAAACATTAAATTAGAATTGTTTTTTTTTTTTTTAATAATAGAATATAAAAATAGTTTGCGGAAAAAATATAACTTTATCACAGATAATCGGCAGTTTTTTTTCGAACAAGATTTGTTGCTGTTCTAATAGAAAGTAAAATATAAATTTGTAGCCGGTGAATGTTTGTGTTGGTGATGAAGTCTGGTACATTGCTTTGTGGTGTGATGGAATTTCGCTTTACTTCCAAACTTGATAAGGCTTCTGGTGAAGTGACGTTGCGCGCATCATCTCCCACCACAGATTGTATACGCTTGTAAACCGTTTTGTTTCATTTTTAATTCAAAAGTCGCTGTACGGGCTTGAAATTATTTCGTTCGTTAAAAACGAAGGACAAGATATCCCGTAGTTTATTTTTTAAACGGTCTTCGGGATAATATCAAATACTGATTTCTCGTCTGGTGCGATGAGTTTCTTAGCGTAAACTATTAATTTTGTTAATTGGATACAAAGTTTTTTTTTTTTTTTGTATGAATATTAAAATATATACTCACACACGCAAAGAATAAAAAAAAAAAAAAGAAAAAGAAAAACAATTATTATTCCACGCGACGGACGGACGGACGGGGGGAGTTTAATACATTACATGCGTATTATCACTGCAGAGTACTTGTGGGATCCAATTTTCCGAAAATCGCTTTATTCTCCGTCACAAGCCGAAAAATATGAAATGAGAAAAAACGACGACCGTTCTACACTGAATTAATAACGAAACGCAATGAATAAGATGCCGGAGAGGCGTCCGTTAGAAAGCACGTTACGGTCTGTCCGATTAAAAATAATGTAATAACGTTGTATAAAGATAGCGCAGGATTTAAATCAAAACGGTTATGTTTTCCGTTCTCGGGTCATCCGCACGCAACCGTCCACGCACAGTTTATGTGCGTCTCCCAAAGTCGAACACGTCATTTCGACCAGAAATATAATTTTAGAGGTTTGTTTTACAGTAACGATTTCTTCGCGACTCGGAGAGCGCGTCTTGAGAATCGCGGACCGTACGATGTGTCGAGACGAAACTGACGTGCGGTGAGCTAACGACCATTTGAATAGGACCGTGTGTGTGTGTGTGTGTGTGTGTGTGTGTGCTGTGATACAAGGGCGCCCACAAGAGGGCATCATATCTCCCCCCCCCCGCGTGGGAATTTTGCGAAACTATTTGGAATTTTTCCATCTCGTATATTGATTTCCATACGGTTTTAAATAAACACGCATTTAAAAAGTGTTGATATAATATCATGTTTTAAATCTATTCATACAAGGGGGCCCCTTATGTTGTTTACTTTACTTATAATATTTAGAATACGACACTATTAAAAAAAAAAAAAAAACAAAAACAAAACAGAGATACTGGATATTTACAACAAATTGAAAAAACCGTTTTGATTTTGAATTTAAATTTTGATCTCGCACCGTGTGGGATTTTATCCTGCGGGCACGCTCGCAGTGATAACGACGAGTTACGGAGAAAAAACCGTCGGACGCGTCACGCAGAAAATAGAAATTCGTTTACGCCACCGTCGAGGGTGGACCGATTTCGTGCGGGGTCGACACGATTAAAACGGGTTTCAATGTGTTCTCGACATTTTCGTCTCGACGGTCATTCGAATTCTGTCGAGAGACGTGCAGAAAGAGAGAGAAAGACACGAAGAGAGGAGTCACACACTTTGGGGACGTACAGTGCTCCCCTACCTTCGAAGGAAAGTTTCCGGAAAAACCACAGAGTCCGTTCCCGGAACGCGAGGGAGAAAGAGACGGCCGTTGGCCGTAAAGTTTGTACTGAGCTCGTGGTGAAATGACAAAAATGCTCCAGGACAGACGTCGTGGCGAAATAAAACGACACACACACACACACACACACACACACACAAATGCATGCACGCACGCACGCACACACACGTATATCCGCATAAAATTGTACATTTGTACGCGGGGTCTCACGGAATGAGCAGTGGGTGCGGCGGAAGGGACGCGGTCGACAGTGAGCCGTCGTCGTAAGGAGACGTGCGACGAGGGGATGAAGAGATGAGCGCGGACGAGAGACAAGTGTATGGGTGTGTGTGTGTGTGTGTGTGTGTGTGTGTGTGTGTGTGTGTATATCGCCTAGAGGTTTCGCAGTCCTTCGCTACCCTACTCCCTCATTCCCTCATACTATACCCTACCCTCCACTAGACGAAAACACCACGGGCCCCGCACCGCAGTCGTGTCACATGTGCGTGTGTGTGCGTATTGTGTGTGTGTACGCGTGTAGGGGTGGCAGCAGCCAGTCACCACCGCTCGGAGGGGGACAAACTGGCGCCTCTGCCGTTTGTATCTGTGCCAAACGTCCGACAAAAGCCCATTGCGACCCACCCGCCCGTCGTGCGTGCCCACGCCTGACCGGCCTGTTTCCAACCCCTCCGCTCCCTGCTAGTCCGTCACGCGGAGGCACAGACCGCAACGTCCGTACGCCCGCACCTCTCGCCAACCCCTCGTCTTCATCCCTTCACCCCCCGCGTGGTGTATCACACAACGATCTCGCAGAGGATTATTTTCTTTTTTCTTTTCTTTTTTTCTTTTTTTTTTTTTATCATGCGTCCGTGACGTAGCGCCGACGACCGTTTTCGTTGTCATTATTAATATCGCTGTTGTTACGAACAATTCTATCGTTTTTTTCCGGCGTTACCTCTCACCTTCCTCCCCTCCCCCTCCCTTCCCGGTCCTGCGTTTGTGCTTTAGGCGGCCCACTCGCGTTACACGGCCTACGCCCCCGGCAACACTTCGGCCCACGTGCCCCGGCGACGGCCCCGTCAAAATCTCCTCCACCGCCGCCGAAACGACAGTCATCGAATCAGATGTCTCGTTCGGCCGAATCAGCGGCGGTTACCGCCTCGCACTACCGCGGTAGCGGTCATGCCGACTAGCCGACGGCCGGGTATGAAAATCTCTGAACGTCGACTACCCCCCAAACTTGATCGGCTCGTCGGTTTCGAGTGACTCCGATCGTACTGGAAAATCGTGATAAACGGCGTTTCGCTCGTTTCGGCGTCGGGTCCGGGGATACGAGGGCCGAGTCGACACTACACCACGTCGTGTATACGTTCATCGAGTCGCGTACGTTTAAAAACGTGCAGCGATACCATCGTGTACCACAAGGTTCGTGACCGAAAACAATGTCTGTACGGGGGTCGACATTTTTCTCGACGTTCAAATCACAAAACAGATACGTTATTCGTATCGTTAAAAATACAAATCGTTTTTCTAAAATCGAACGTACAAATACATAACACGCAAATATGATATTTTATACCACGTGACGTCGACACGTAACGCACACACGTACACATTTTCACTCAATTTTTGGCCAAAAAAATGATTCCAGTACTCGACCACCGCCCGTATTCACCAGATTTGAGTCCTCCTGTTCCAAAAGATGAAGATGGAGCTCAAGGGGCACCATTTTGCCACCATTGAAACGATTCAAGAAGCGGTGACCCAAAAGTTCAAGAACAGTCCTAAAGCTGAATTTTCACGGGTCATGGGAAAATCGGGCGATTGTGCAAGAAGGTGTATAGAATGTAATGGTGCCTATTTTGAATAAAAAATAGTTCAAACAATTTTTTTCATTTTTTTTTGTAACATCAGTAACTTTATTCTCAAAACTTATGGGACGCACTGTTTATACCTATTTCAAGATTCCGAGTAAAGCGAAAAACGTCTCGGTTTAACGACGTGTCCTTTTTTCTCATTAACGAACACCTATGTCACAACCATTGTCCTCGGCCAGTAATAGTGGTACGAAAGTTACGTTCAGTCCGGGTCGGAAATGTTTTCCGGCGTTATTGGTATTTTAGAAAGACCATTATTCGAAAGCTTCGATTGTTTTCCCGGACATAATGAACACCACTAAACCATATATCGCGAAAGTGACGAAACGTGTTATTAACTAGAATTTCACGGAATCGATTTTAGTTGTTTGTCCGTAAATTATTATTCCGAAATTAAAAGCGTGTCACTCTAGTTCGATTCGGAGACCCTAGTTAATAAAATAGATATTATTATTATTTTTTTTTTTTTATACCGTTCGAATTATCAATTTTTTTTTTATTTCCCCTCAAATATAAATAAAAAGTAATCGCCTAAGCCCACTCAGTTTTAGGACACTTTCTCGTCTTGCTTGTCCGAACACTCGTTATCGAACCTAGGTTACACGAACGTACGTAGTCCGTGTTAAAATCAGCGGACAGTTCAAAAGTTGGACGAAATTAACTGTGCGGGAACGCCCGGTTACAATGGTCGTCTAACTTTAGATATATTTATTAATGCGTACGTTTTCACACGATTTTCGGCCCAAATGCGAGGAAGAAGTGGTCAACAGCATGTGTGTGTGTGTGTGTGTGTGTGTGTGTGTGTGTGTGTGTGTGTGTGTATGTGTGACAATTCCATTATTAATTTATTCTGTGCTATGACTGACTGATGAGTATCAGATAGTTGAGTTTAATTACACGACGTCGTACGGCATGCCTATTACAAGTGATACGATTTGTGAAAAAAAATGTCTAATTTTTTGAAAAAATGAGTTATTGTCTTTTTTCGCCTTAGTACCATCTACCTTATAGCAGTGACGGTTATAATTAACTTTTAAGGGGGGGATGGGGGGGGGGTGAAAATAGCAAATAAAAAATCGTAGGATTAATAATGTTGGATAGAACTTTCCTCAATATTTTGAAATAAAATAAACACATCAAATAGTATAAATATATTTTCATTAGTTACATTACATCAAATATCATTAAAAAAAAAAAAAGACTGCAGTAAAAGCTTGTGCCTATTCTTTTGTTTAGCAAAGCGTGTAATAATATTTTCTATATCTATAGAAATATCTTTATGAATGTGGCCCATAATGCTAGCCCATTAAACCTTCCTTCGCACTTTGTTGACCTTAACCATGTTTTCAATTTACGTAAATAAAAAAAAGCACACCCCACATGCATATTATAATGTAAAAGCCATAAAAATACAAGTTAATTAAAGAATAGCCTAACAGTTAGATAGAAATAATTAAATACCTTTAACCTAAGCAAAACAGCTGATAATACGCGTAGATACACACGGTACCTATATGAACAAAAATAAACTAAACGCACAGACATTTTAACGAATTGTAGTACGATAAAAATTAAAAATAGGAACATGTTTTCTCCATTTTGAGTAAAATGTTACCATGATTTATAGCTACTAAATGAATAAATTTACAAAAAGCGGCCAAAGGGGGGGGTCCACCTATCCTCCCCTTATAACCACCACTGCCTAGTAGTAAGTACGTAACTAAAAAAATAGTCTCAAATGTGGCCATAGGCCCATAAGCAACAACCCTGCGCAAGTCTATGGCAATACGACGATATAAACGAAATAAACGATACGTACGGAGTGATGAATTTCGAACACGTACGGCCGTCTGACAGATTGATGTACCTATTTAAAAAAAAAATTTTTTTTCAATTTAATTTGCCAACTTTAACGTAATTCGTTCGGGCGTATTGGCACACCTAGTAGCGGCCGGTAGACCGCGATCGGCGGCAGAGCTCACGATTTAAGTAGATTTTTTCAATTTTTTTTTTTCGTTGTTATTCAATTATTATCGACTTTGTTTTCAACCGCCTCGATTGACGATCGCGTTAGCTTTGGATGTGCGTGCGTGCTTTTGTGTATGTATTTCATTCGACCCCTGTGCGGGATTAGTAGGTATAACGTTACGTAATATGTTACTTCCGTGTAGGACGACTAGTCGATATCAACAATTTTACCAGGGAAGTCAATAATGTATTTCAATTCGGAGAAGTTAATCAATTTTTGTTTTCAATCAAGTTTACGGTGAATATATGTTTTTGATACATTAATTAAGTTTAAAACCAAGTTTACGCGAATTTCCGAAACGCTAAATTCGTTTTTGTTTCTTCATTCTGTATAGTACAAGAAATGCTTCTATGACAATCGAAAACGGAAATTCGAAATTAACTCCGACGGTGGACGATTTAAATCAACGCGAGAACAAAACAAAGTAGGAAATTAAACAACTATAAAACAATAACGGACAAGTTAAGTTAAAAAGTTAAAATCAGCTTAGCTCTTTTTAACACGATTTCATTCTCGGATCATTCAATCGGATCGCACATCGCGAAGACACAATTTAAAAGCCTAAGATCATCTCAAATCAATAACGTTGTGTACGCTGTGTGTTCAATATTATATTCTCATCACAAAAACGATACATCGTTTATAAGATGTATTTTTTTATTTTTTTTCAAAATCTTCTCGCCAATATTAATGGTCACGGCCGGTTCCCCTTCAATTAAATTTATCGAGCACCACTCGTCGCTTTGGCCCTACATAATACAAACTATATACCCGGTCACGTAATTCGTATCCGTATTATTTTACGGTTTTTGGAAGGTACGCGGAGTGTGCTCGTAATGGTTGTACCAATTAAGTGAATAATCATTAATATTGTCCGGGTAAATGAAATTCGATAACGACTCGATATTTAATTAAAAATACGATACATATACGCCTATTGTAATATCTGTTTATAAATATAAATATTTTTACAGTAACTTTCTACAAATTGTTTTGATATCTCTCTCTCTCTCTCTCTCTCTCTCTTTCTCCACCACTGTTTGTATTTCCTTTTTTTGTTATTATTCAACGAATAAAATTCACTTTATCAAATCAATTTGTTTCGTTTATCTATTTTTCATCTGTATCGATCTCTTACAATATGTGAAGTTGATTAAACATAATGCACATATATACGACGGGCAAATATAACTAAAATTTAAATATCAAAGTAGTATATGTTGGATAAAAGATAAAAATATATATTCTCTGATTTATGTTTTTGGAAATACTGTGTGTACGGTTTACGCATTGAATAGTACTATGTAAAATTATGAGCACTTTATTTAACCATAAAATCGTCTACGGTTTATATAGTTTCGTACGGGTTTTCGTATTTATTTATTTATTACTGTAGTCGTTATGTTTTAATTATTACACGAGGCTATTGTTTTTATTTATTTAAAATAAGTCATAAAGCGACGTGACGTTGAAAAATTCAATTGATAATTACACTTTGTGTTTAGTAACAGCGAAGACGTTTTGAAAACGTTATTACTTTGATGATAATGTACGAGCGAGTACATATATTTATTTATTGTTTATATTCTAATTCATATATTTACGTAATTCTTTTTCTTCTTTTTCTTTGTTTTGTGTTTCGTTCATTATGTATTCGAATGATGTATGTATGAAAATACGAATGTATTATAATAATACGCATTTCGCACAAAAGCTTTTGACATACAGTAAGATGACAATGTTTCTTTTTTTTGCTTTTTATTATTATTATTATTCGTGAATAGTGATTCGCAAGAAGTTTTTTTGACTGAAAGATCTGTCAATTTTCTGTTTTACGAAAAAAAAAAAAATGAATAACTTGACTCTTGAACGAATGTGTAGAGTTCGAAAACATGTATATATTAAAAAAAAAAGAGTTTATATTTTACACAAGAACAAGCATCAGCTTATAACATTGCGTTATAAAAATAGGAAGTGATGCTACACTATAATAACTCGTCGTAGAAAATATTTATATGACTGATCGACCATACGAGAAAGATAAAACGCGATGGATGTGTATTAGAAATACTTGAAAAATAAATACGAGTGTTATAGATTACAAAACTTCTTATTCTGTGGAGTTGAAAAAAAAAATAGTCTCGGTTGTTCGAGATTTGATCAAATTTCTAAGAATTTATAAAAACTTTGTTTTTTTTTGTTTTTTTGTTTTTTTTCGTAATGAAATTATGAAAAATTAATTGTCCATTTTGGAATTGATAAAATTCACTACTTTTTGAGATGTTTTAAAAGCACCGACTGATAAATACTGTATAAGTTATCATCGTAACTCTGTTTAATCGTTAATGGTTGACGTAATTTTAATTTTCTACTGACAATTTCGAACACCAAACTTTTGTAACAAACAAAACGTGATGGTTCGGGATTGTTTATGCATATTTTATCAACGTTTTACCTTGATTACTATAAAATAGAATATTTAAAGAGTTTTGTTTGCGCTTATTGAGTTTCGTTTTTTCGTCATGACTTTTTTAATTAAACTTCAACGTCCAAACAATGAGTTATTAATATTTCCAATTAATATAAAATAATTTTAATTTCCAATGCGTTTTTACATTTTGAGTGGGTAAGAATATAATTTTATTTTCCTCAAAAAATACTTAACAGTGTTTATATTATGCGTTTTGTCAATATCATAATAGTTTTCTTTTTTTAGTTTACATCCAGCCAAACCGTAATAATTTCTACCTTCTAGAGATTAAAAACATACGCCGGAATGTGTCAATATTGCCTATTCTTATCGCCGTACTACCAGAATTTACTTTAAGTTATCAGTGAAAATGATAATGTTATTATATTGATTTTATAATTAAGTTTTTTCGTTTGATTTACGTTTTTTTTATAAAAAATATATTTCATGAGAAAAAAAAATTATCAAAGAGCCAAAAATATGTACCAAATAATTATTAAATACGACCGTAATTTCCCATTTAAAACCTATAAATGGCTTATCATACTTAATAGCGTTTGATAAATTTCCAATCGTATTTAAATCTCACGTCTTAATAGTTATAAATAAGTGATTTTGATATCAAACGTTATTCATCGATTTCAAAATAATTTCGAATCGCTAATTTGTTAAAGCATTTATCGTATGAAAATATTATAAAAATTAATATTTCACCATCGTATAGTGTCAAACTTACTCAATGTCAATATTTGTTTTGAATTTAAGTCTCATAATACGAGAGGATCGCGCAAATGTATTGTCAAATGTTATCTCCGAGAATATATACGTTTTGAGTGGAATGATTCAATTTTGTTTGTATGTTTGTTTTTTTTTATTTAGGGTATTTATACTCTGTAATTTTTTTTTATACAATGAGTCAGTTTAAAACGTAATTTTTAGAATTATTGTTTAGAATATACGCGTAATGCACAAGTCTATTGTTTATCTCCTCAGTGAAAACAGTTAATTGAATTTCAATTGGCGGAAATTTAGACGCCGTCGTGGACGACCAATATATGACCAATATATTGTAACGTTTAATTTGGAATGAATTCGCGATATTATCATCAACTCCACTACGATGTACGTTGCAGTCGACGATGTGCGTTTTACAGGGTCTTGGAGGTTGTTGAAACTAACGTCGACGGTGTCGAGTAATAAGATAACTCTTATTGATGAACTCTCTGAGGCGGTCCATCGTAGATTTCAAAGGGATTTGATTGTAAACGTTCTCTAATTTTACACGGGATGCTCGGTCGAGAACCAGTGTTGGGATTTATCTGGATAATTTTATCTAGATAAATTATCTAGAAGAAAATTATTATATATTTTATTTCATCTATATATGGGAATTTAATAAAATTATTGTTATTAACGTTTTTCCCTATCGATATGACTGTTGGCGCAGAAGTAGGCTGACAAAATAGGTAATTTATTAATACACAGTCATTACAGTTATTTTATTACACCGTTTTAGGTATTATTCTTTGAAGACTGAACTATTTATGAGTTATAACAATAGTAGGTATTATACACTCATACTTACATGTTTTATTCACTATATTTTATTTAGAATAATTTTTAATATTGCTTGTTGGATTTCCAAATTGTTATATTTTCATTGATATGAGTAATGATACTTAGGTGTAAAATTAAACAAATTATCTGTTTTTTAAAAATATAGGCAAATAAGTGGCACGCGTGCCAAGGTTGGCAAGCGTGAAATTTTTGATGGCACTCGAAAAACATTCATTTATCAATATATATTTATAGATTTTAAGTAAACTACAATAAATTGCACATATTAATAATATATATTTCACAACGACCTATTGTAATCTTATCTTTATTAAAATAAAATATATGGAAATAATATTCCAGATAATTTTTATCCCACCAAAATATCGGCAATTTCATTGCTAACATTTTCTCCCCAGCCTATGCTTGCGAAAGTCTCTTTTCGATATTAAATCATACACTTTCAAAGGCTAGAAACAGATGAATAGAGGAAGATTCGGCAGCGTGTATTGCTTGCAATCAACATCATATGAACCAGACATAAAAAAGCTTTTGACCAATTCGAATCAAAAGGTTTCTAACAAACAGTAATAATAATTTTATAATTTTTTTTACATTAATTATTCCATTTTTACATAATTTTCTATTTTATAATAATAAATTTTTCATTTGTATTTTTCTGTGTTAGTGAAAATAATAATGGCATGGCTGAAAATTTTTTTTTTTAATTATGTCATAAAATGGCACGTTGAAAAAATCCTATTTGCCGTATCTGGTCTAAGGCCTATGCGTACGTGTACGTATATCTAATGCGCTGTTACGGGGAAATTTTTTATTTTTTTTTTTACATTTTAAAATGTTTCCTCGTGACTATAGCGTTGTTAAAACTTACTTTTCGATAAGGAAAAGTCCAACGGTCGTGTCGTACGATATAAATTACGACGATTCGTTACGATTGGAGTGTTAAAATAAAACGAGTCGGGGCTTTTCCCTGGAAAACCGAATTGAACAATAACGACGCGGTCCAAGTTTATTTTTTCGTCCGAAAACAATATTTTAAACGTACGAGTGCAGTCGTACCGCGCGCGTGTTACACAGGGCAAACAGTAATAATGCATTCGGGGAATTCGTACTTGGCGCAACGGCGTAGACAATGGAACGTGCGTAAATAGTTACAATATAAAAATCTTACTTCTCCGGTCCCGTCCCGGTGTCCCGGCCGCGTCGCTCGGACACGGCGGCGAGGGGTTGTAATTGCGGTCGGTGCCTTCTTGTCGCAGTTTTATGCCGTCGAGATCGATCCCCGTGTAATCTGTACTGTCACCCCATCGACTGTAGTGTTCCTCTTCTTCTCGGTATCGCAGTGTCGGCGAACCTTTTTGTCGCGGCGGCGGCGGCGGGACAGCGCATAAACATAAAGTCCGCCACATAATTAAACCGCCAACACGACAGTGGAAAGAAAAAAAAAATATTTCAATAGCCACCCTCATAAACAATTTATTAAGGGTGTTCAAGAGAGGGGAGATATGAGCTTGGCGTCTCGTACAATAACTAGGAACAGGGTGAGCAGGGTGGTTTGACACTTGCACAACACTTAACGTTATTATTATTATTATTATTTATTATATATATATATTTTTTTTTTTAAAGAAAAGAACGAACGGATTTGCCGAAACTATAGTATAGGGTCTTTACGCCGGAAACATAATATAATATACGAAATCAATCCGGCGTGTGATAACGCATCAATTAATCATAATTTATTTCAATTTTTTTTTTTTTTTTTTTGTTAACTTCCTATCGTGAACTTCGTCAACATGGATTACTTCAAGTAATGAATACATTTATCAGTTGATAATATGCTTATTAATGGATACTTGATCATTTCTAAGATTATTTATAATTTATAAAACTTAACATTGATATTGTTTTAAGATTTAAATATTATTCGTTCGGTGAAATTATATTTTCTGAAAGTGTCGATTGAAAATAATAATTTGGTACAGTTGTGATTGTATGTAATATATTTTTTTTTATATCCGTGTACAGAATATAACTATTTTGACGTAACGAAGAAATAGACATAAAATAGTTTTAACAAAGTGATACCTACAAGTTCAAAGCAACATTCATACTACTGTATGGAATTAAATTTATGAAGTTATTTAACTACGTTCTTTTAACTGTATACCTAGTAAGTTGAAAAAAAATCACGATTAAACCAACGTAATGCAAACTTAAAAGTGACTTAAAATATTATATATGCTTATAATCCTATTGAACAAGTTTTTAAATAAATTATGTTTGTTTTTATTAAAGCAAATAATCTATATACCGTATACATTAACTTCCTTGTTCTTTCTTTTTTTTTTTTTTTTTTAATTAGGCTCCATTTTATTTTTTTTATAACTTTAAGATTTTAATAAAGAGGATTTTCTGCAGTATTT
The DNA here is from genome assembly GCA_027580255.1 of Therioaphis trifolii. NCBI lineage: Eukaryota > Metazoa > Arthropoda > Insecta > Hemiptera > Aphididae > Therioaphis > Therioaphis trifolii. The sequence goes on from CM050406.1 coordinate 26,592,985, forward strand.
AACCTTTTATTCTATATTATTACACAAATATCGTATTTAAGTAAAAACACGTCCGTAATTAAGAGATGCGACTTTTTAGTAGCTATTTTGAAATTTATTTGAAATTTTGGACGAATTTAGGATTATAATTCATGATTAATACATGCAAATATACATTTAGTTATATTTATTTATTAATTTATACTTAAAACGTTTTTGGGTAGAAGTTGTGATTTAACACCGATGCAATTCATATAGTTTATATAGTTTTTTAAACGAAGTTTTTAGAACTTTGCGAATGCCTAAAAGCAAAGTGGCATTGAGATAATTTTTAATAGTTACTCGTGTTGTTCCTCCGTCAAATGAAATCGATCAATACAAAAATGAATTCTAACGCGATCGCCCTCAAAGCCGTCTGCGGTTTGACCACCCCTGCTCTACATCAGTGGTGCAATTAAGAGGGAGCAGAGGGGCTTGCTCTTCCCCCACCCCACGACCATCAGATGTGTTAGCGTACGGTTGTGGCGTACAACTTTTAAATATCAAAATTGGACAAACATTTTATGAGTTATTATCATTATTATTAAATGTTCATTCTCAAATGTTGAAGTCAAACCAGAAGAACGGATAGATTTGTTTGCCAAACAACATTCGACGTGACGTTTACGGTTTATAAAATATTACTTGCCATTCTAATATTTATTTATAAATATTTTTAATCTTTATCATTTTTTTTTTATGTGCGTACACTTATTGTGCGTTATATTTGATAATATATTTTAAAATACCTTTATACTTATATAAGACGTTTTTTTTACGAGTATACATCAACGAAAAAAAAAATGTCCCCCCCCCCCGAACTTAATCCTAGATCCACCGATGCCCTTCACTATACATACAAAACTGTCAGAAAAAAAATCATCGACCACTTTCGGGCTGAATAAGACATTTCGAAAATACATTTGTTTCGAAAAAAAATAAAAATAAAAAAACTTACGATCTTTGATGATTTAATCAAGAGCTGAACACATTTTAATATAGTTTTACCACAAAGATACTGTGAAACTCATAAAAATCGTTATTCTCGTTGTTTTTTTTTTTTTTACAAGAGCGCAGAATTCTAATTTGTAATTCTGCATTCTCGTGTTGACCCTTTGCTCGCAATCGCTTTGCTAAATAAACTAGTTGTCGTCTCTTTGAAATTCAACACACCCCCGGGCTATGGTCTATAGTTTCTGCCCCCCGAGGAGCGTCGAATATCCGTAGTGCGGAGCGTGTCCGGTGTTTTAGTGTCTAACAATTTTTTATTCATTTATTTATTTATTATTATTATTTTTTTTAATTTTGAATCCTAGACGGTTTTTTGTTCGTTTCTGAGAATCGGTTATTGAAAATACGTTGCCAGACACTCAACGCGTTTATTGAAAAAGTATGGTATTTTTTAAGTCGGAGCTGTCCGACCGAGTCCTACTGAGAGAGTCCGGCGCCCTAGCCTCCCTTCTTCGCTTCGCCCTCTCGTCAGCCTTGACAACGTGTGCGGTGGTCGTTGTAGTCGTCCGCGTCACGGACGGCAGTGCGCTCGACGATCGCCGAGATTGGACCGGGACGTGTGGCCGGGGTGAACGATCGGCGGAGCGGGGTGGGAAGAGTCGGCCTGGCGGTGATCATTTCTTCGAACACAATCGTTACGTGCCGAGCGTACGAGAGACGCTGCGATTATACGACGGGGTCGATTATAAGGCGCCGCCGTCGAGCGTCGTTCGCGTTGTCGGCGAATCAGGTAGGTACTTTAATAATCGAGAATCGGATTTGAAAATCACACGGTTCGTGGAACACCGTGCTCGTGTTGGAATAATCACATTAAAATGATATCGTAAAAGTTTAATGGAATTACGAACGCGAGTTTGACGTCCGATGTTTTGACGAGCGTTACGTATAAATGCATTTCATTTTTTAAAGTTTACATTTGGTTAATCTTGGAAAATGTTTAAAAAAAAAATTAAATATAACGCGTACTCAGTGGCGGACTATGGAAATGATTTGGCCCGGGACTACTTTATTTGACCGGCCCCAAAATTGTTTGATTCCTGAATATATATATATATATATATATATGTGTGTGTGTGTGTGTGTGTGTGTGTGTGTGTGTGTGCGTGTAAATTCATGCTGATTATCAGAGATTATCACTTTTCACATAAAAAGGTACAACAACCAATAATTTTGAAATATCTGGGACTGTGGAAGTACCAACATATTGACGCAATGGCGCATTACATTATCAAATTAATAATATCACACAAAATGTTTTTTAGTCAAAAAATTGAAAAAAATAGTAATTTATATTATTTGTATGAACCGTGGAACTCCAAGAACCGGTCGTGACCCACCGGGAAAAGTCCCGGTATCCCGCCGGCATAGTCCGCCACTGCCCGCTATCCTGTATTTTTATATATCTGTGGCGTACTTCGACCGGTTTGTTATTTTGCCGGTAGACCGCTTGGACGTAATCGAAATCAGCGCATTGGCATAATATTATTGTGTTTACGTTTTAAAGCCGAGTACAATTTTTTTTTCGAGTGCTCATAGCGGCCAAATTAACGATAACGATTAAATAAACAATATTATTTTGTTTACCGATTTCGAGTTAGAAGGCTATTGTAGGACGTTAGACGTTTGTTCAGAAGAATCAAAAACATGATAATATAATTTTTTCTATATAAACCATACAAATTCGTACTACGTTATTGGCCGTTTACCACAGAGTTGAGAAAACGATTTCCAACACAGCGAGAAACTCGAGTGACCACGAAGTGTAAGGTTTTCTTGACGGTGTTTGCATCTTCAAACCGCCATTTATATACGAAATATTTTTTGATATCGCCGACTCTCGAACGTTTATGTACTAGCGCGTTTTAACGTCGATCGAGGGTCATTGATCATGATAATAATTTGTCACTTACAGAAGATGTGCGAAAAAATCGATTTAAAAAAAACGGTCGCTCATTTACGCCCAACTATACCTTTTAACCGTCGAATTATTACAATTATAAAACGATAACATAACGACAATTCTTAAAAACCACCATAAAGAGTGACCCCGAAAAACCGTATCTATGATCTGTGGAGGATTTAGCACCCGGGCAACATATCCGACCGGGCTCCGGCCGTGTGGGCCCCTTTGGCGAAAATAATAGGGTTAACACTAGATTTAATACATAAATAAATACATCGAGAGACTGCGAGAGAACATGCCGGTTTCGGGATGACGATAGGCAACCGACGCTGATGCTAGTTTCGATGCCGGTGAATAATTTTATGAAGAATCAAATTCATTAGAATTTAAATAAAATTTGTATTTATAATTTAAATGCATAACTAACTGTATTTTATTTGTTTGTATTCAATATTTATGTTGTTTTAAGTAATTGAACTCATTGAAACAATTTTTTATAAGTTTAAATTGAAAGTGTTGTCATCAATTTATTTATTTTTTGATGGGGGGGGGGGGTAAAATACTTCTCTCACACAACCCTGTTTATATTTTAAATAAGATAATATAATTAAGTGGTGGCGTGGCCACGTGGGCCCTAATTTTAAATGTCCGACCAGGCCATTTTTTTTAGATTCGCCACTGTCTATGAATCAATGTTTTTCTGGATAGCGGAACAAACGCATTTCGAGAATTTCTTATCCTCACTTTTTCTCGTCTGCGAGATGGACAGTAACGCGCAGAGAACGTGTTTTCCCTCGAAATTCATCATGGCGTTTTAACAAAACGTTCGTCGTTGTAAGCGCGTCCACCAATAACACGTAAACGCTTGTGGAAAAAAGGAAAACACTTCCTGGAAAATCCAGGAGCGCTTATCTTTTTTGTGTCTAGGACTGTTTTTGAAGGTACGAAAAATCGACAGGGGCCCCAGATTAAAACAGTGTTTTGTTATAATTTTAAAATTAAAAAAAAAATTGTTTGAAATATTGTCATTGTTAACTGCGTACATTTATTGTATTTAAAATTGTATAACGGAAGAACTTACTGATTAAATAATCAAAATGTCCGTAACATGTTTGAACACATCGGCTCAAAATAACATACTTTTGACGGTACACGGGTAACATTGCCAGAAATGCATTGAGTTTGAAATGAAATTTACCACTTTTTTTTAGTCGCAAGAATATTTTCGTGATTTTTAATCAATCGCTATAATTTTACGAGTATATTTTTGCTACGATTATCGTATTCTAAAAAAAACGGCCTGCACACCGGCTGTGGCCGCATACACGTATGTATATCACCGCGTCCGAAATGATATTTGTGAAAATTGCGTGAAACCGTGACATAAGTGTGTAGAAACACCCCGAAGTGTTCGGACGCAAAACACTTTTTCCGCTCTTCAAATAGAAGCACACCGAGAGGAATGACAGGGAGTGTCGAACCCTCCTGGGCTAAAAATTAACACTCCAGATGTTTACTGTAATTAATTTATGCTGAGTATTTACAGATCGTTTTTAACTAATATGAAATAGAAATATTTCAAGTTTAAACAAAGTTAGTAAATTATAAAACATTAACTCAATGCATCATACTATTATAAACTTGACATAAAATAGTACGATTTTAATGATACCATTCTATTTTAAAATACGATATGAATTTTGAATAATAGATTCAAATTACTGCTACCTACCACTAAAGCCATGATGAGCTTCAATATTGTATAAAATAAATGTTCATCATTTATATGCGAAATATTAATTTACGTTCGAATAGCAACGCATTAATGCAGCACAAGGGGGCAAAGCCTTCGCACCACGGTTATGCGAGGCTTTAATTTCCCTAGTTACCGATGTACTGATCTATTTTTTTTTCAATTCACGTAAAACTTTTCATTTCAACTTAAAACCCTCTATGAAAAATAATTACGTACCTGTATGCTATTATGACATCGTGTATTCCCGACGTCCTACGAGCCCGCCAACGACGTTGGACCGGTTCTCTACTGCTGTTGATTCTACGCGTAAAATTCCGACACGTCCCTGATTGCGACGCCTTTCGAGACGACGCCGATGTCAAAACAAATAGGTTCGTCTTCTCTCGCCCGTTCGCTCCGCCGCGGTAATAATGTCAATGGTGACGACGACGATCGGGACGTTCCATAGATATTGTCACGTGATCATTATTTTTTTGTTTTTCTGTTTTTCTCGAGCCAATGGCCTCCGTTGTCCCCAACGACTGCTGCCGACGCGCGCTCGCGCGTTATATGATAATTACGTAGGTACCAGGGAACATAAATATTCACACCGGTACTTTGTGTGATCCAGCACGGGAAAACACATCGCGAGCACCGAAGACGCTTTGTTTCGATACAAAAAAAGCTGGTAAGTGAGATGATGGTGGTACAAGTTCGTCCTTCGTCCCTTCGGTCCTCGGACAAGATATTGGTGATGAATGTATTAAGTTTTAAAGAAATGATGACTCATTTCTTTAGTATAAAACGATTCTGAGCAAAGCTTCAGTGTAATATAATATAGTATTATTTAAATACTGTTTACGTATTTAACGGTTATTTATATCATTTTTTAAATGCTTGGAAAAAAAATCTTGACTCACGATTATTAATATTTTTTCGATATTGATAGTTTAGTATAAAAGTAAACTTGTATTAAAATTTCAGAACTTTCTAACAAATACTCAAAATTTCATTAGAAATAAACTTAAAAGAAATCAGACAATATCGTAAAAATTTGTATAATAATTTATTAAAGTGTGTATAAAAAAAAATCCTGAGTCACGATTTTTGAATTTTTGTTAGGATAATTAGGTAGGTATATGAGTAAGGTCGTATTAAATTTTCAGAACTTTTTGTCAAATATTTAAAATTATATTACATAAAAACTTTCAAACAATTTGGTAAATTAAAAGTTCTATATTTAAGTCAAAAGTGCTATAATTTTTCTGAAAATGTTGTCCAATATAAAAAGTATGTATATGATATTGGATACAATTTTCAAGTTTCCAGCTTCAATACTTTTCGATTTATGACTAAATACCTAAAATCTGAACAGTGAAAATCTCGTTTACGGCGGATTTTTACCGATTTTACCGTTTTACTCAGTTTTTCGATCGTTATTCTTGATTACTGGAAAAACTATGGAGATTTTGGAAAAATGACCTCTCTAAAGTACCATCTCAATTCAATTTCGAATCTAAAAAGTTGCTGGACGAAACTTTTGGACAAGGATTTCTATACGAAAAAGTGTTTACAGAAAAAAAAAAAAATAAACATCATTGTAAAACCATAAGATCCTTCGCTTCACTCAGAATCTAAAAATATTACGATAATCGTTGAAATTTGAAAAAATGTGTTCCTGTTAATTTTGAAAAATGTGCAACCTAATTGATTCGAATGTTAAATTGGTAAAAACTCGAACGCTAATTTCACATCATTACAGATTTTTTCTATTCGATCATTTTAATATAAAAATATTACTACTTTGTACCTGCACATGTTCATAGTTCTTTTTTTCGTAATATTACCATTTTTACTCTTAATCCGTTTTCTGCGCTCAAGGCATCATTTCGCGTTCGGACCAATTAGTATATTTTACGTATTCCTACTTGCGCGTACTCAGTTGGTACGTTTCTCGTTTTATACCCGTTTTATCATTTATATTCTAAATAATTATAGTGGACATATTTTCCACGTTCAGAGGTGTGGCACTCGATCGGTGTGCTCCGACCGTCGGATGTCGGCCTGAAGTAGACGCCTCGGGGAACCTCGGCACGAACCTTTTTCGGGGAAACACGGCATCACTTCTGTTCGCGAGGGTTCGTCCCGCGGGCGGTTTTTTCGTCCGAGCATACGGTTGTGTCTTGCGAATATTAGGTACCCCGTTGAATCGGTCCTTATTCCGGAAATCTCAAATCTCATTAGTTTTTAGACTTCAATATCATATATTTTTTTGTCCAGTCTAAGTGAACGACAATCCAAAAATGTGTTCCCTCCTCCGTCCTACCACCGAGGTGTCCGTCCGTAGGGGGACAAGAACAATGAGAGAGAGGAACACTAGTGGATTTATCCCCTGGTCTTCCTCAAGAATTCGGACGAATACCTGTACACGTTTGATGAACGTATTTACGAAATGGTACGGCTTGCAAATAAAACTCTACGGAGTTTTACGTACGTACGTAGTACGGAGAACTACGGATGATATTACGTAGAATCAATACGCAAAATGCACTTCACGGTGAACGAAATTTTTTTTTATTTTCCCTTACGTGCAATATGATGGCGAATGTGAGTAACGTGAAATCGCAATCATTGTAGTGTTAAAATGGGCCGGAAGAAATTAAATGATCTATTTCGGCTATAGAAAATAAGATTGTGAAATCGATTAATATTACGATGACTTGGTTTTGCACGACGAAAAGCATATTTTTGAAATTGATTCAATGAATAAAAATTGTAACGTCTTGTAAAATATATAAATGTCATAAATCAAACTTAAAACCATTAAAAGTAAAGTGATAATAATATATAAAATATAATTTTTCTTTCTCACAACGAAAATATACTTACCTGATAATATTTTGATACGTGGCAATGGGGAAGATAAGTAGATATTGTTTTTATTTAATTAAATCATGAAAACTACGATAAAATATTTTTTCCTGCGTAAAAGCACAAGGTTTTCGATTTTTTTTGTGTCCAAAAATCGCCAATGGTCCTGGAACGGCGATAGGGGGGGGGGCACTCGAGATGTCCGAACGCGGGGAACGTTCTTCGATCAGCACCCACCGGACGGGGTGGGGGGGAGGATTTTTTGGGGAAACTCTCCGACGACGGACGACAGAGACGAGACCTGAGACGCGCGATTCCACTCCCCCACTTCTCACTCGACGTCAATCGACGGGGGAAAGCGTAGATTCGTTCGGGGGACGGGGCGCACCCTGTCGGCCACGAGTCGTCTCGCGTAACGCCCGTGAGTCTCCCTCCCACACCCTCCCGTCACTACCACACTTAACGCCACTGCCGACTAGTATACTACTACTACCACTACTACTACTACTACTACTACCACTACCACTACCACTACCACTACCACAACTACCACTACCACTACCGGCCGCCGCCGTGGACTACACCGCGCCCCCCGCGACCGAGAGACCGCGGTACCGCGCGCGCGCATGCCGGCCAGAACCGGCCAGCCGCGACGCACTCGCGACACCGGCGCCACCGACGACGCACCACGCCGCACACCGGGACACACCAGTACCCGCGCGTTTTCCCGGCACGCACCACCGCGACCGCTTTTGCTACTACTGCTGCTCCGACGACCGGCTCCTCTATACCTATATTAAGACGACGACGATCGGTTCGCCACCCGTTCTCACCGTCCGTCCGTCCGATCGCGTGTTTTTTTTTTAAAAATTTTTTCGCGTCGAGTGGTACTTTGTTTTTGTTTTGTTTTTTTTATTTTTTGTTTTTTGTTTTTTTTTGGGGCGGTTTTTTTCTCGCCGTTTCGTCTCGACGACTAGCCGCGGCTCTCGACTACAGTCTGCGTTTTCGTTACAGTTGACGATTTCTCGCGATCATTTTTAATTTTTTTTTTTTCGTTTTTCCGGTCTTCCGTCTCGCGCGTCATCTCGTCGTTGGATTCAGACTCGCGAGCGTATCTGCACGTGGCCACCCGCCGAACCGAGGAAACGTCGTCCGTTCTGACATGTGAGTACAATATACCGTTGCATAATATCACAATTTAAACGACCCGCGTGCACGCGCTTACATTATATCATAACACCAATATTAGGTGCATAGCGTTTAAAATTTAAAGCAGCGGCTCTCAACCTTGTAGAAGATACCGTTAACCGTACATCAGGTTTAATATTTACCATCCCCCCTCCCGCCCTCTCCCACGTGTTTTGAGTAATAAGGTAATACAATCATCAGAGTCATTAGGGCCTAAGGTAATTTCCAAAACTATGAACGGAAATTTTATTATAATATTATTTTAATAATAATGTCAATGATAACAATAATACCATCGCAATAGTTGTACACGTGATCGATGCGAATTTAATAATAATTGCTATAATGTAAAAAAATAAATAAATAAATAAATAAAATTTAGTCTAGTTTTAACCCCTCGAAGAGTAATTACCCTGAGGTTGGGAACCACGGCTTTAGAGTGATAAAATTTGCGTTTGTATGCCGCCAAAAAAAATATTTTTCTTAATACGTCTAAGAATAAAGACATGGAAAGTTTGAGCTCAATCGCAACGTACAGTTTAACAGAGAGCGTTTTAAGCGTAAAGTTTACACGAAAAAAAAAATGAATATTCGTGTTTTTTTACCGAATACATCACTTGTAATATAAGTCCATTTTATGGACAGTATCGGTGTAATAACAATACATCATACGCTATTATGTACTGTGTTTTTCGTGTGCCGTTATAATTCATCACGTATCGAACAACGTGTTTTGTACACACACACACACACACACACACACACACACACACACACACACACACACACACACACACACATACGCACACACGAGTATTACGTCTATTATACGCATACGTATTTATGTGTGTGTTCAATTGCATAAAAAAGTCGTTAAATGCGTTTACTTATTTTAGATTTTAATTTTTTTTCGAATTTTTATCGTTTTATATTTTTTGATCATTTATCAGTTGAACTTTGCCATCATTCGACGTCGGCGAGAATGTTCTTCGACTTTTTACCCCGCGCAAACGTCCGTATCGTTTGATCGTCGTACGTGTTGTATACATTCGTCGCACACGCACCGACGTGAACAAAAAAAAAAAAAAAAAAAACCCAATAAATATCGAATTCGTTCAAATCGGATTCGTTATTTAAGACGTTTCGAGTTAGCCTATAAACTTTCAACGTTTCTCATTTCGTCAAACAATAATACGTGTTTTATACGAAAAACTTTTTTCCCTCCGTGAAAAATATTTTACATCCCGCGCGTACAGATATTTTTATATTACGCTCGTGATATGACCTGTCGGCTGAGTTGTAGTTGACACAGCTAAACGCGGGCTAGCTTTTATATTTCAGTTTCGTTTTATTACACGACAGTGTTATAATGACGATAAAAATATTGAAACTATAAAATTACAACGGACACTGTAGTTTTAATGTTTAAGTATTATGTGATGACCGCGACAATTTTAATTGATTATCAGTAAAATTTGTTTTTTCGCAATGCATCCAAAAAGCATTGTTATAAATACATATTAATGTATTTATAACAACTTAAGTTGAACTATTATTTATAAAATAAGAAAAATAATGATATTTACGATTAAAATATAGAACATGTTTTTATCCAAAAGTTCACATTTTTTGGTAAATTTTTTATAAAAAAAAAAGATGATAAATGTAATCAAATACAATTTATGATTGATTCGCTACATTAGATTTCCAATATTTATTTGTACAACATAAACTTATGGTAGAAAAATCTAGAAATTTTCAAGGAGTATCTTATTCGAAAAACACGAGTAAATTAGTTTCATTAAAATTTTGAGTTTTCTCAAAATAAACATCGGACTTTTTAACCGAGTACTTATTCATAATTTTGTACACTAGTGTAAATACATTTTAGATATATATATATATATATATTTTTTTTTTACGCTACACTTAATCAGTGTATTTAGTTTTTTCACTAATTAAACTGCATAACGACTAACGTTTACTTTTAATCGAGAGGTGCTCTGTGTGTAATAGTCCGAGCTACGAAACACAAATGTTATCTACCTTGTTTGTAAATTTTAACCAGACCGAGGCGATCAAGGCGAGAGTGTGAGCGGAGATAATTTAAATGATCAAACATATTACTGAGGGTTCTATTTTATACCCCATTAAGTATGTAAATATGGAGATAATTAGGTAAACTGTCACACCGTATATTGTTACTCGACTAAAATATATTATATAGTGTGAATTATTTTAATATTGTTACCGCCATCATTGTGAAACCTTTTTCTTTTTTTTTCGTCGTGTCACAATTTTCCTTTTTTTTTTATATTACGTATTATTTTTTTTTTCGTCCTACACGAGCTTCATGAATATTTATTCTTATTATAGTTTAAATATTTTAATGCGCGGCTCGCCGTCGTTGTACGGGGATTTATGAAAACTTTAAATGCCCGTGGCTTTTTATTTTTAATAGTCCCGCCAAAAGGTTCGGATGCCTTATTAATAAAGTTAAAATCTAATTAGTTTACGCATATTCTTACACAACTACACCCACATGCGCGGTTACGCGCGATCGAGTAGATTATAGAAAAGAGAAAAAACCGTAACGTTTCGTTTCGCGACGACTGCGATCCGATCGGACGTCGAGTTCTATTCTTGCGACGCACCACAGTATTAGGGCTTAATGCGATCCCCCCCTCCCAAAAAAAAAAAAAAAAAAAACGAAACGAAACGTTTTTAAAGACGAAACGTTATAGCGTGCCTGTACGTGTCGCGAACGCGATGGTAAAAATTTCGGGCGACGTCGGACGGGATTCAAATCGCGGCGTGTTCGGTGCGAAGGAGGCGACAGACGCGCGTTTTGTCGATAATCGAGTGAAACCGATCCGTTCACGGGATCCCGGTGCCGGTTTCACGCGGACGCCCGCCTCTGGCCCGGGCCCGATCCCTCGGGACGAATGTCACTCGACTACCGTGCGGCCCTATATATAATATATTTATATATATATATTTAAACCCGTGCACGGGGATATAGTTTTCGCGGATACCGGTAGTTAAAACTTGGTCCGGACGCGAAATTTATTTCGGCAAACACGTCGCGATCGTCTGCTCTAGACGACCCGGAGACCACCTCCACCTCCACCGCCACCACCGCCGCCATCGCTACCCTCGTCCGATTCGTTGACGGGCCGACGCGCCTCAGGTGACGTCAAACGCGGCGAAGGGGTGCACGGGGTCTCGCCGAAAACTAAAACAAACTTCGGCGGTCGTCGTCGTCGTCGTCGTCCACGACTGCGGATTCGAGGCCGAGGGAGAGAGGAGATTTACCCCCCGCGATCGGGTGGCCGGACGGTCAGGACCGTAATGATTGGTAAATTAGAACAGTGTGCGGTTCGTTTAACGTCTCGGGTCGAGGTCTGCGCTCGTGACGGTATAAACGGTGATCGTCGACGACTGGCGCGGATTCACAGGGGGGGGAGGAAGTGATGGGGTTGATGGCGTCTCGTGAATTTTGAAATCGTTACTGAAAAATTCTCGCCAACATCGAAATGTATTATTTAAACGACTACGGATAGTCGTGAGATAAAAGTAAAATAAACGAGTTGTCGCATGCGTTTGAGATCGAGTGGTGAAAAAAAGACGTACCTGCTCTACGCCTCGGGGTAATCTTCGCTCCTCGGACGATATTCTGGTAAAGGGTATATTGAATGAAAAAAAAAATCATAAAATAATTAATTTCTTGTAGTTGAACGATTTGGTGTGTAATGAACTGTTAATTTATATCACTAGTTTTAGTCTAATTGTCGGTAGATTTTTTTTTTTTAATAAAAACTGTTTTTTATGAACAAAAAAGACATTTTTTTTACCGAAAATGAGAAATATCTTGTTATATCTGTATTCAAAAGTTTGTAATGACTCGGTGGTCTACTAATTTTTTATACGCGTTTTAAGTTGAAAATGTATGTAAAATCAGTTAATTCTATAAAAATGGTTTAATGATTTATAAAAAAAATCTCAGAAATTTCACAGAATTTTTGTTAGTTAAGTACATGCGTATGATCACATTAAATTTAAAGAACTTTTTGTCTTATATTAAAAATACTATAAGAGATACATTTTGAAAATGAGGTACATTCAAAGTTTTATTATTAGCCAAAAAGTGACCAATTTTTTAAACCTTTTTGTAAATATAACAATGTATCATTAATATAGAGTGAAAATTTAAAGTTTTTAAAAACATTATGTTTTGAATTGTGACTCATAACTAATATCGATTGAGTAAAAGTTTTGTTTACGGTAAATTTTACCGTATTCACTCGATTTGTTCGAGAATAATGAACCCTCAATGTACCATCTTCATACGATTTTTTATCTACCTCGTCTGTTCGCCTGCCCCCATCGAAGTTTTGGATCACACGCCCGGCTGGAGCCGACGCGAGATCGCGAAACCGACGTGCAGGATCGACCCTGCGGTGGCACGCCTCTCGCAGTGATGATTTTCATCGCCTATTATGAACGTACGTTACAACAATACCGGCGATGGATACGATTTAATCGCGCTAGAGGAAACGGAAATTTCTCATCCACTCGGCACGACGGTCGGACGGTAACCTTACCTAACGAACCGTCGCGGTCGACAGATATGAGATATGACACTAATTATCCCCACACACGACTTTCGGGTGACGTTTCGTCGCGACGAATACGCGTGGATTTATCGCCCGGGGTCGAGTGTTGAGCGCACCGTGATCCTCTGGAAATGATATACTCACGTCCGAGTGGAAAAAGAAAAAAATTATAAATGTCTTTAATCGGCAATAATCCTTTGCGGCGACATGACGCCGTCACGTGTCACCGTGATCAGGGACGTACGCAGGATACACATTTGCGTAACTCAGATTTCGCTTTATCGTTTTTGGCCTGCTAGGGACAACCACGCAGAACACGCCAATTCGGAACCAAAAAAATAAAAAAATCAATTATAAATTACATAAGAAATATCGTTTAAATTGACTATTGTTATCAGACATAACACTAGTATATTATTATGTAATAATTTTATACATAAACATGTGACTATACCATAGATTAATTATTATTACTCTTCGAGATATAACCAGCGATCGCTTAGATACTTTTTGACCTAATAACTAAGTTTAACTCGAAGCAAGATGAAAATACTGTTGTTGTTTTTTTAACTATCCCGATGCCGGTACTCACAAGTTATAGGCCAGGTACCATAGAACATTATAGTGTGTTGTATTATTCACGTTTCAATATAGATTGTAGTGTTAATTTTAATTTCTTAGATCTTATACGATATAATAAAAAAAAACCGCGTAGGTGGAGCCGTAAGAAACCTGCTGCTGCTGCAAAAAAAAAAAAAACTATTGAAGGAGTCTGCATCAATCTAATTTCCTATTAATAATTAATTAAATCAACATGCAATTAATAATGTGAAATAGTTCAAAAATAAAAATAGTGGCCTGTTAAATATTAATGCTTCTCAAAAAAAAAAAATCGAAACGACGCCCCTGATCGTGGTCGCGTATTTCCGCGTTGGCGGTTTTGGAAAATCTATTTGTTTTTGCGACTATTCCGACGTCGTCGTTGGTCGTTAAAAGCGTTTCGCGAGTGCGCGTCGAAACAATGTTTGCAGAAAACGCGGTGTCTGTGTACGGATATCGTCCCGTACGAAATCATTGGATTACCGCGTGCAGTGGTGAGTGCGATTATTTTGGCAGACGTTTCGGGGACGAGCGAAAAAAACCGCTGACGACGCGACGCCGGAAAATAAATTTTATTTATATCCGTAAAGTACGGACGGTCTGAGGGCATATCGTGCAGAAGGGTAGACGGCCGGACCCTCGGGACCCTTGTTTTTAAACGTTAGCGACGCGACCGAGCGACCGTTCGCGTCTCTTGGTACGTTCTCGACATTTCAATAAACGTCATGCGATACCGATTATCGGAATCCGGTCGGATCAAAACCGTCGACACGAACGGTAATACGCACGGACGTCCGTACGGGGGCGGAAGAATCCCAGTGTCGAAAAAACGTTATAATACGAATTTATTACCGGTCTTAAAACCATATTTTATGCGATGGTACAAATCGGCAATGAGACTTTAACATGTTACATAATATATATATATTATATAAAACGTGTTGCCCTACGCGAACGATATAATTCACCGCAGATAAACTTTAAGAATATTCTTCCTCTGGACAAAAAAAAAAACGCTGTAATCAAATAACAACAAAAGCCAATTGTAAATGTTTGAAATCTAATTCAAAATACACGTATCAGTGATGGGTCGAAACCAAAAACGTTTATTTTATACATCAGCTCGGAGGATAGGGACGAATGAATTTATCGTTTTGTAGTGCACGTTGATTTATCGTTAAATTACGATTTAAATACAATCGTCGCGATTTATTTCACGAGTTGATCATTGTCTCGTAGGATATTTAAAAATCAAAAAAAAAAACCAAACAAACAAAGAATGTTTGCACTTGTAAATAACAATTATGAAATCATGTTTGAAGTAGTGGCAACAATCGTTTATCACATAAAAGTTTAACCGATAGGAAAATAATTTATGAACAAAACTATTGGTTTATATTTCCGACCGGATATACTCGTAAACGACAAGTACACGATACAGGGGTGTTATTTGAGGACGTAATCGTCGTGAGCGAGTTTCGGCGTCGGCACCGGTTAATAATTAATATCTTCTAATATCGGCAATGGTCGTTTGTCATTGTGTTTGCGCTATGATAATACACGTGACATGAATTTAAACACCCCGCCATTTTGTAATGTTATAATGAAATATTCGTTTCGAGAATTCGTTTATGCGTATTATACCGACTGGATATTTCATCCGTGATTTTTGTTCAGTTTAACACAGAAACGACGATCGTATTTTTCATTCGTCTAAAGCCTCGAGTCTTAATAAACGAAAAATATGTGACGAGTCGTAACTTGTAAAAATATCACGTGCTTATTCATTTGATTCGCGGTCTCGCATTTTGGTGTCGACTTCGAATAATAATAGTCAATTTTCTTTTCTCTAAATCACAACGTTTAGTGTCGAACAAATCCGAGCGTACGATTCACTTACGACGATAGAAGTTATTCGTTAATTTTGTACTTTTGCGAATTTCATTCAAACATTCACCGTCCAAATATAATTTTCAATCGATAGTCGTTAAATCACCAATAATCGTACATTGTAATATAGTTGTCTATTGTACTGTTGTAAGTTGTTAGAATAATACCGAAACACTCGATTTATTTCTCACAGCTGCCTCGTACAGATTGCATAGGTTATAAAAATAAAACAACAACGTGTTAAAAAAATAATGTATTATAATACCATTGTTCTTAGGACAAACAAAATTCTACGACGCAGTATATAATATTTATGTAAAAAAAAAAAAAAACATACAACATTATTACTAGTATGTTTAAATAAAACTATGAATAACCAATGACCTAATAGCCGTCGAAGTTGAATTCCGACCGTGAACGATAACAATAATAATAATAATAATAATAAGGATAATGATAAAATGATTACTCGAAGGAAAAAATATTTTAGAACCCAAAAAATGGGAAAAATTTGATCTGATTATCAATCGTCGTACATTCATCACGGGTGATCGATGCTGACTGGCGGCGACGAGACGAGTACGTTGGCTGTAGAAACACGAGTGAATGTCGAACGATTCCGTGGCGTTCAAACGCTTGGCATTACGACGTTCGAAAATATCATTACGCGGGAAATCCGGAAGACGGTTTGTTTTTGAATCTCGTCTTTCGCCGCGTTTCGGTCGAAACTTTCGGAGCGATCGTTCGCGGGACCTACTGCCCGTGCAGACGTCGACGGGCAAAAGGTCTCTTCGCGCGCGCCCCAACACGCCACCGTCGTCGTGTTTCGACGGTGCGGCCGACCCGGGCCGACTGAGTTATGTCGTTTTCCGACGACGCCGTACGTGTAGGCTGGCGTGTGTGCTGTGTGTTTATCCAGTCGAAATGGTATGCCAAAAAACTGCGACATGGTTTATACACTCCGAGCGCCGCCGCCGCCGCCGCCGCGCACACAATAACTAGTCCAGACAGGAAATATGACCCGTTCATTATGCGCGTTTCTACATTTATCTCGTGCTCGAGGAAAAAGTTCGGAGTAGACGTTTTTATTATATTGTTTATCGCCATTAAACCGTCTCGATGTTTAAGAGCGGAAAACGTGTATAAATCAACTAGCACCCAGTACTACTAATAATAATGGCACATGATATTTAACGTCGGAGGAGAGTACATGCGGCGCTCCATAACAATGTTGTTGTGTGTAATATTCATAGTGTAACGGTCGTGTCGGGGGTGTGCGTGTTAGTTTGTCGTGTGTGTGTGTGTGTGTGTGTGTGTGTATGTGTGTGTGTGTGTGTGTGTGTGTGTGTGTGTGTGTGTGTGTGTGTGTGTGTGTGTGTGTGTGTGCGTGTGTGTGTGTCATGACGCGTGATATACGCGCTAACGGATCGCGGCAGACGCGTTTATACGCGAACAAGACGGAGGAGCGCGCAGACAGAATAATCGCCGTTGCGACGAGAAAACAATAAAAACATTGTATACTCTTGTGATCATATTATCGTGATAATATTATCGTCGTGTCTTGCGAATGTTTATTCGAACGTGGATAGGTTTTGTTGTTGTTTTTTTTTTTTTTTTTTTTACTATAATAATGACGCGGGGTGGGTTCGAGGGACGCAACGATTTTTTCGAAAACGCACACCGCACGTTGATAAATTGCTATTGAGTAGGTATACAAATAATTAGGGATTGGCCGATACTAGAACCGATACTAAATATCGGAACCATAGGTTATCAATAATCAATATCAAAAACTATAGATTATTGGCAGGACTGTCGTTGTCATCGCATTAAAATAATATTTTAATAATTTATTATATAATTAATCATCAATGTTTTAACTCTTCCAGATGATATTTGAGTTACCGGGTATCGGTTTTAATATATATGAAGACTTATCAAAGAGATAGGTGTATGTTACAAAAAAAAAAAAAGTGTTCACGAGAGGCAAATAACTGATCACAGTTTATCGAGACCGGTGTATGTGCACGTTTAGTACCAATAACTACGATAAATATCGTAGAAAAAACCAATGTTATGTGTTTGGTTTTTCCCAGCGTTGTTGTCTCACCAAATTTGAATATTTTTCTTGGTTGTTATTCGAGAAGTGGTTAATTTTAAAAATTTTAATTTTAATTAAAAACAAATAGTGAAAAAATCACTGAGTTTTATAAATTTGTATAATAAAACGATTTTTGAAAATATTGTAACATACACTCATCTCATTGATAGGTCTATCGTTAGCGGTATTGGTTTTATGGTGGTATCGGTTCGTGTTTTCTTTTTTTTTTTTTTTTGCAAAAAATGCTGTTTTGATATTTACATAACATTATCGGGTACCGGTTTTATATTGGCAGCGTGTGTCGGGTTAAATCGGATATCGGTAACAAGTGGTATCGGCCCTATAAACAATCCGTATGACGAGATAATGTGCGTATAATATTATTACGATTTATTCAACTCAAATTAAGTATATATACATTACGTATCACGTATAAATTTAATCTCAATAATAATATATGAGTTGATTACCCATCTCTTTAAGCAAGCTTGTGATGACAAGGGGTGTCTTCTGTTATTACTAATAATTATAAAACAAAATTAACAAAGCAATAAAATATGTGCTCTTGCAATATACTTATTACAATATTAATTGATAAATGATAAATAAATCCATAAAAATAGCATAGTTCCTATATATTCATAATATGAACATGACCAAAATGTATGGTTTATATCTCGTTTTTTTTCTAAAATATATAGTGAGGACAACGTCGACGTGGTATTTTTTTTTTCAAAAGTTACATGAGTAAATTCACTATGTACGTGGCGTGCGGCGTGTCGCAGCGGTAATAAAACGGCAACACCTCGTAGCACATCACCGCCTCCGACCGGCCGTGCGGCGTCTGCGAGACGGCCGGACGCGTGGTCGTCGTGGTCGTGGTCGTCGTCGTCGTTGTCGTCGGAGTGGCCGTGGACGTGGCGCGGACGACGGGGCCGGGAGTAGCGGTTTGCGTCTGGATCACGTCCGCCAGGATGTCGTCATCGGTCGGAGTCGGAGTCGTAGCTGCCGACGAGGAATCCGGCGACGGAGACGGCTCGGTCGGAGACGCGGTCGGCACCGGGTCGGCCGACGGTTGGTCGGTCAGAGACGCGGTCGGCACCGGGTCGGCCGACGGTTGGTCGGTCAGAGACGCGGTCGGCACCGGGTCCGCCGACGGTTGGTCGGTCAGAGAAGCGGTCGGCACCGGGTCGGCCGACGGCGTCGACGGTCGGTCAGTCAGAGACGCGGTCGGATCCGTCGACGGCGCGGCCTCCGCAGCGTCGGGGCTAATCGACGTCGTATCCGTTTCCGCCGCGGCAGAGCTCTGCGACGGCGTTTCCGGGCCGGGCGCGGCGGTCGTCGTCAGCGAGTCGGCCGTCGCGTACGTGTCGGCCAGCGTTGGCGCGGCCGTGTCCGGCGTCGGGGCCCAGCGGTCTTCGGAGGCGGGCGCGACCGGCGTCGTTTCGCCCGGCGTCGTCGTCGATTCGTCTAAACACAAAAACACAATGTCTCACGAACGAAAATATTATACTTTGCTTTGCTGTAAAACGCTCGGTAAAGTGTGTACGTATAGGTACAGGAAAACAAGATACGTGAATGTGTGATTACGATGTCGCTGTCTTAAGGAGTACTTAAAATATACGCCGACCTTAACATAAAAACCGGCGACTAACACAAAAATGCGTCTTTTAATCGTGTATAAAACCCCAAATGGGTAAAATATTTTTCTAATAACTTTTTCCGAATTTCCTTAAAGTTTTCGTTAATGTCTGACGAAAATTCCGAGTGTCTAGCTCGCTCCATTCCTTTTTGAGCAAATAACTTCGGTCGATTTATGAGAATCTCGTTTTCGACACCTTCGTGGTTTAACCTAACCTAACCTAACACAAAGGTAGTAATTTATTTTTTATTTTTTGCGAAATCGAACGTAATTTTATGATAATTTACAGCCCCAAAAAGGAGTTAATGAAAAAAAAAGTTATTCGTAAAATCAATAAACATTTTGTTTTACTAAGAACCTATTAATAAATCGATAGAAATATTGTACAAAAAGTATACGTTTCATCGATATTATTTTTCATTTGCAATTACAATATAAAATATCGATATTCTCGTCATAACGCAAGTAACGGAAAAATAAATTCAATAATTATTATTACCGTAAATTCCGAACATTTTTTATTCGTTGATTTTTTTATTTTTTGTTTTTGAGAACACACTCATCGCGTATTATTTGGGGTAATTCCAGGACACGTTTATTATGCTCAGATAAATAGGTACATAAAAACGTTTTATGATTAATAAATTTACTCGTGTGCTCGTAACTTTAAACATCGATACAATTTTGTGGCAAGTGTGCGAAAATAAATATAATAAATATAACCTAATAATCGACGACTTTTAACGGGTTTATGAACCAATTGCTTATTATCTGACGGTAATGTATTTTTGTTTTAGATTCTGAGTGAAGCTAAGGATCTATTATAGTTTTTACAAGGATGTTCTTTTTTTTCTACATTTTTTCGGGTGATTATGTTTCAAAAGATTCGTCCATCAACCATACAGATTGAAAATTACACGAAGATTGTATTTTAAACAGGTCATTTTTCTCTCGTCTAAATAGTTTTCTCCTGACTCGAAGAAAACTGCCGAAAAACCGAATGAAAACAGTAAAATATGTCGTAAACGACTCTTCCATTCAATCGATTTTAGTTACCTGTTTAGTTATAACTCCAAAAGTAATATTTCTTAGAAATTTTCACCATATATAATTGGTGTCTACTAACTGGGTACATACTCGTACTTAATGGAAGTTTCAAAATTTAACAACTTTTGACCAAAAATAGAACTTAGTTAATCTCTAATAATATTTTTTATATTTGATAATAAGTTTTTAAAATTTAATATGATCATAATCGTACACTAAAGTAATGATACTGAAAAAATTTCCAAAATCGTTTATTTTTTTTTCATTATATATAAAATGTACTATTCTTATGTCCATTTTCGACTTTAAATGTTTATGAAAAAAAATTAATCCATCCGATCATTATAAAATTTTGGATAAAGATTAACGACATTTTTTAAACTTTTTGGCAAAAAATAATTTCTCATTTGTCAAACAAAAAACTTAAATCAGATTTGATACAAAAAATCATACTGACGATCAAACTAAAACCGATTAAATAAATAAATGGTATATTTTTGTTTATACTGAAGCTTTGCTCAGAATATTTTCCTGAGAATATGATCTATCAGTTCATAAAAATTCGAATAACCCTACGGTATTGAATACGTCCTATTTTTTATCAAAATTGACGAGCGTAATTCTATTTTACATTAACGAAATTAATACTGTTTGATTGAAATTCAAAATTTACATTCATTTTGTTTTTAATTATTTAAAATATATGTTTAGTTGAAATAATCACCTAAATGTATAGTAACATATTTTTTTTTTTTTTTTACAATGCATTTATTTAAAAACACATCGTTTATAAAAACTTAAAGTTTGGGTAGTATTTTGTTTAAACACTTTCGAGTTCTTTGACAACACGTATATATTATAGAGCTTTAATTTTTTTAGAGTTTAATAGTTCTTTTTTTTTTTTTTGATTTATTATTATTGTTATTTAAACTATTAAATGTTATTTCTACTACCGCGTCTGAACTAGATTTCATTTTTAATATTACGTACGATTTAACGGTCTAAAAAACTTTAAAAATATAAATTCAACTGGTCCTCAGTAAGCAATTAAAATAAAATTAAAACCGTGATTTATTAAACTCGATTTGAATTCACGTAAGTTAACTTTGATTAAAATTTTTTCATTCACACACATTTCTTTAAAACGACTCTCCTCACCCTAATGTTTTTTCTCGTCTACGAATTAAACTTGAAATTTTATTCGCCCTCCCACGTCTGAAATTAAATATAAATTAAACCAATTTGGCATTGATGACGATAACAATAATAACAATAATAATAATAATAATAGTAATAATATTTCGGTTACGTAAAAGTTTTTTCTTAGAACGTCGCAGTGACGTCGGAGGGATGCAATAATACTAATATTATAATAAACATTGAATATTATTGAACATAACGCGCGCCACGTCACTGCGGCGTATCGGGTCATTTAAATTTTGTTTCAAACAACAGTTGATTTAATTTACTGCCGTACGTAGGTGTGTGTGTGTATAATATTATGTACATCTACCGCAGTCGTTGACACATTTTTTGATTTTATTCATTATTTTTTTTATTTTTTCTATTCAAACTAAAACTCAACGTCTACCGTTATCGAAATCGTAACATCGAGATAAAACGGGCGTCGCCGTTTCGAGTTCTCAGGGTTTCGAAAAAACATCGCGCGAGGTTTACTCCTCGGCCGACCGCGTTCCGTAAGCCGGTGTCTGCTTTTCGTCTGAGAAAATTACGTTGCGTTCAGCAAAATCGTCAATAATATTTTTTCTCGTTGTGCTAGCCGTCTATTATCAGGGTCTTCTCGAAATATTAGCGGAAATAATTACGAATCCGATAAACTGTAACGCGCGTCGATGACGAAAGATGTGAAGTATTTTCGAATAAGTACACTCCGGTATTTGAATTCGAATAATTTTACGTAAATAATTCGAATACTCAAAGAGATACGTATTTTCCAAATCAGACGATTTATTATTGATTTATTATTAACTTTATAATATCTATTCTAAAAATTTCTAAAAGATAAACAAATTCTTTTTCAATTATATATATTTTTTCAGTTTTTATGAAATCGCAATATTTTCTCGGCGAAAGACTTTTGTTCGTTTTCTGATGATTAGAAAATAATTAGTAAAATTATACGAAATTTTATTTTATATTAATTTATAATATGTCAACCGAACTTGTAATTATTTATTGTTATTGTCGTGAAGTAGAATATTCATTCTCTAATCTTACACTTTGTCTCTTTTCAATAATTTCATGTGAATAATACGAATTTTGTGCACGAAAAATTCAATTTATTCGATACAAATCAATAATTATTTTCAAACATTCAAAACTAAAGCCGGCACTCGTTCAAATATTCAAACATTCGAGTACCAAACATTCGTTGACTCGTCTTTCGAATATTCGAATAATCGTGCACATCACTAGTCGATAACGATCGACCGGTATTAATAGTCGATTGAAACAATGAACAATCGATTGAAACATCTGGAAAAACTCATAATATTTTATTATTGTCGCGAGCATACTCGAGACGTCGTCGTGCAGATTTGCCCATATTTTGACGTTTCGCAACGTTATCGGCAATTATTGCGCAACGAAAACCGCCACTGTACACACCGTTTTCGTGTCCGGTACCTGCCGGTATGCGTAACGGATATCTTTACGACACGCCATAAAAAGAAACACGTACCGTCGCCGGTGTTTTCGTATTTTATGTTTTTCCGCATATTTCTCCGCCGGTTTGAATTTTGGATTTATCGTATCCAATTGCAATAATCGCAGCGGACGGCTAGTGCGGGTGTCATGTGATATTTGCCCTGTTCGTCACGTACAACGAGCGAAATCCGCCGTTCTCGATCTCGCGGCTACGATTCCGACGATAAAATCGGTTGTCACGAAATGAAAATCTTTAGTAGTAAGCGGGTTTCACGAGGTGCCAAACGAATTTACCACATAACTCAAATCAGTGACGCTCAGTAGCGAAAAAAAATCGATTAATCGTATTCGATTTTTCAGGATATTTTAATTTCATCAAACATTATATTATAAATATTATGTTTTTAATCGTCATATTTAGCGTGCTGCTAAATACATAGTCTCCAACAAAAGCAGCTTGAGCATAATACGCATACAACAGGTTTATCAATAATGTAACTAATTATGGAACTAATTACGATTTGTTTGATTGAAAAGAAATTTTTAAAAATAAGTACAAATGATCTTTCGATCTAACGAGTTGTTATCGCACTCGTAATATTCGTCCGTCGATGCTTTGTCGCTCCGACCCCGAAAACGTCACGTCTCGTCTTGTAAGCGCCGGGGCTCGGGCGACGACTTTCACTATCTACGTCCCGGCAACCGGTCCCGGATCCCCGCGGATCGAATTATTCACGAATCCGACCCGCAGAACACGCTCTAGTTTGCCGACGAGGTCACTGCCGACGAGGTCGGAGTCGCCGAATCCCGATCGCCTCGGATCACCGACAACTCCGCGCTCCCGACCGGGGTTAGGACTCGCCACCGGAAGAGGGTTTTCGCGCTTTTCAGACCGGCGAATTCCGGACGTTCCGCGCGACCGCGTGTCGACGGGCGAGAAAAAGTCCGACGACGCTACATTTCCCGTCCTGGCGCGGGGCGGAAAATCAATTTCCTCCGCCCGTGAGACGGAGAAAGAGAAAACGATAAAAAAAACCAGCGTGGAATATTGTTTCCGGAGAACGGCGCACGTGGAAAAGCCCGTGAAACGGCGACGTACCGCTGCGTGCCGAGGACCTGTGAGAGTTCGCAGAAGGGATTTTACGCGCGGGATCCCTACGTACAGCTCCTACGGCCGTTTTTATCGTTACGCGAAAACTTCGTTTCTCGAAAACCGTCGTTTATTACGACTCGATATTCACGATGGCGACTTGATATTTTTGATTTGCCGCCGTGATCGTTTTCACTCGACCGAGTCGTTTTTCACTCGATACCGTCATTGCCGTCGCCGTCGTCGTGGCGAAAAAAAACGTCGGTTTAGTCGTAGATTATACCGTTATAAATTATAACTTATTTTTTAACACACGGGGTAGTTTTTTAAGCACGCTCATCTCGATTCGACGCAGTACTATGCTAAAATTTAAACAGACTCAAAAAAATAGGTGAGATTTTAACATTTTTTTTTTTTTTTACTATTTAATCTACGAATTTTTTTTAAGTTTTCTGTTTTCTTTCATGGTAAATGTCATATTTTATAACACAATATCACGAAAAAGAATACATATACTTTTTTTGACAGTTGATGGTTGCATTTTTGTCATAAGACTTAAAGACAGAAGTTTTTTAAGTTTTGAGTAGGGGTGAAGAGTAGTTAGAGTCTTCGCATAAACGTTCTACTGTCACTTCACCGCTCTTACGTTATACCTATGCTCAGTGTTTATACCTCTTCGACTATCGGTTCTATGATTAAAATTTCGAATGAAAACATTTCTACGTAAAGTATTGGTTTTTTCGTAATATCGTGTTAAAAGATAGTGATAACCATTCAAAACACTGAAATCATAATAATCACGTAGACATAAAATGTTAAAACAAATTGTTTTTCTCAAAAACTCTTTTTTTTTTGTCATATTTATTTTTTTGTTCAATCTGTGTTTAGCTCGATAGAAGAGACTATTCAGTAATAACATTTCATAGCGTGGGAGTTTCACAAAAACTGAACATTAATTATTATTATTATTATCATCGATTTCACACGGAAAAAAAACTAAATACATTTCACAACGTTACTAGATCATGTATAAAAAACAACCTGTAGTTTTAGTTTTTGATCAAAACACGAGCGAATATAATATCAGATCTTTTTTACAAACACAGACTCAGCCAAACGTCATTGACGTTTCTCAGTCACTGCTCGCGCGTGTAAAAAGCACGCAGACGCTGCAGTGGGACGACGAGTTTATCCGCTTGTTTCATTAAACGTGTCAAAATAAAATTTAAAAAAAAATCTTACCCGGCGCGTGGGTGTTTCGTACGACAGTTGAAATAATTACTAATGAAAACGCACGAAGCGCGACGGCCGGACGAGTTTTAAAACTAAAGTTACGTAATCCACGCATTTCACCTGGGTGACTTGTATGATGTTTTATCAACATCGATAAAGAGCTTATGTCTTGTATAATATTACGGACGACAATCTACACAAACACACACACACACACACACACACACACACACACACACACACACACACACACACACACACACACAAGCACACGCACACACATGTATACGCAATAACGTACATATCGTAGAGTACAAAACATATTAAAATAAAATAAAATGCTGTTTACATTCGAAATTGTACTTATTTTAAAATTAATAAGTGTTTAACCGCCACAGTGCAGGTGTATTTACCGCTTTAAATTCATGTGCTATAGAAATAAACAATAATTGACTACCCGAGTTAAAATGTATTATGGACATACGGAGGACCGGGTGGTTTTTGGATTAATCACCGTTAAAAAAATTGTATAGATTATATATATTTTTTTTTCGGTTCATTCGAGTGGCCCGTAATCTTAAAAAAAAAAAATATTATAAAGGTAAGATATACGCGTATTTTGTTTTTCAACTCGCACCCCGGGGCAGGTGGCCCGCCCGCCCTCCGCCCTCTAATCCCCGCTAATGCCCGGCCCTGATAATGTGATCGAGCCGTACTTACCGTCTACCGGACGTGCGACTGCGAGACGCGTGACTACGGTGGCGCACGTGAAAATTAATATTTTCAACAGTAACATCGTGGCGGCTGGATGAAAACGACGACGGATCTCCTACGAAAAAAAAAAAAAAGAAATAATAAATAAAAACGAAGAACGCAAGATCGAAACCGCAGTCGGACGCAGTGCGAACTGATGGACGGGGCGAGTGTCTGGACGTTACGAATGACGAAGACAATATACACACATTTATATTACGACACGACGCAGCCATACGAAAATTGCAGACGGTAACCACACACACACACACACACACATACACACGTAGATATGGAAATCATACTCCCAGCGGTAAACAACACTCCGTTTTCGGCTCGTGATGAAGACGTGTTTTTTCCGCCAAAACGTAATCTGCGAAATTAAGTAATCAATATCCGACGCGAAAAATAACTCCTATCGGTCACGTACGGCAAACGTTTCGGGTCGAGTGTTCTGTCTCTGCCGTTGTCCTACCATGGCGTCTGCGGCGGAGAGCACGGGTTTTTTCCCCTTTTAAATCACGAAGAGCCCGCGTCAATGAATATATTATTATTATTATTATTATTATTATTATTATTATCATCGTTACGTAACACGTGTGTTTTGTTATTACATCGATACCGTCTGGGCT
Source organism: Therioaphis trifolii (assembly GCA_027580255.1). Classification (NCBI taxonomy): domain Eukaryota; kingdom Metazoa; phylum Arthropoda; class Insecta; order Hemiptera; family Aphididae; genus Therioaphis; species Therioaphis trifolii. Next base: position 26,619,982 of record CM050406.1, read on the forward strand.
TTGTGCGCGGTTACCCTAACCTAACCATAGGCGTAGTATGTGATATTTGGGGGGGGAGGCTGAAGTTCAGGTCAAACTATGTACTCTTGTCATAACAAAATCCCCCCCCCAAAAAAAAATTTACTCGCTACTGCTCCGAACTTCACACTTGACATAAATTAATTGTGTCGTTAATGTCGACTAGCCATTAATGTCGACTAGCCGACGTCAAGGGATAATCTTGTGAGTCTATTTTCAATCGTAGTTACTCTTCGAATACACGATTTTGATCGTCGTAAAGTGTGGAAGAGGACCGTAGTCGTTCTGACGACGCTGTTGATGTATTACCGATATAGTCGGTACGGAAATCGGTATCGAGTATTACTCATTAGGAAAAAAGACGACGTATTCATTGTTCGAAGTATCCATTGTAGAATTCAAAAACTCATTTTGAGGCATTTTTTTCCATTTTTCTATCCGTTTTTTTTATCTAATTAATTTTTAAGCGACATATCCATGCAACCGGAGAACCGATACAAAAGTTCCCCTAAAACTCCTCATTAAATACGTTTCAATACGACTCGAATCAATGGCACAATCGAGATTTTTTTTGAAGGGGTGTCCGCCAGTTCATTCATGTTTTTTCCAAGATCACGATTTTCGAATTTCAAATAATCACCATTCATTATTTGTTATTCTATCAATAAGGTGATTATTTCTCGATACGTATCTGTGGTCCAGCGTTTGGTAGACTGAAAAACGCACATCGCAATACGCATTATGATGAAAATCAGACGTTATTTCAGTAGTTTTCAAAGGTGGTATACAAAATCGTAATACTTATTAGTAAAAATAGAAAATTTAAAAAAACACATACCCAAATCGTGTTTATTTCTGAATTAACAATTTTTATATCATCATTAAAGGTAACTCTTTAAATTCACGGTAAATAACAATGCTAAAACGTTCAACAATGCTAAAAATGTATAGTCCGTTCACTTATAGTGAGTTTCTGTTTGTTTTTAATATTTAAAAAAAAATGTTTTTTTTTTTAAGTTGGAAACGATCTTTCGGATTCCTAACTTTACCTCACCGGTTCACATTTAATCGCAGTGTCTAATAATAGAATATTCGTCGGCATACTGTGTAGAAAGGACATTATAACGTCACGTATATAACATTACATTATGATTCGGATTCCAACACGGTAGTGATATTTAAACAATGCGATTTAATCGACCTAATGATAGCGAATTAATTACGATGGCGGTTGAACGCTAAAAAAATTTAAAATAATCGCACATTTTTTTTTTCCAACGAACACTGGATGAAATTTCCACGAACGCGGTCCCGGAGGGGTGTACCGACACCCAAAACACCCTCATTGGTCGTGCCACCGACTCGGGTGTATGTAGAACGAGAAAAATCTGTGTGTTCAACGCGTAAAACGTTTTCGGACGAGGTGTGACGATCGCAGACATATCGGGAGATACGAGTTCTGGATTAGCCTCCCCGGCGAAATGGCGGCAACACATCATCGTGCCACGAGACAGGTTCGGTCACCGGTCGACACCGATTCGAAAACACGTCGTTATCGAATGTATGTGATGATATTTCGGTTTATATTATAAACACGAGCGAAACCCCCGTGACTGGTTTTTAACGGGAAAACGTAACCATTTCCATGGAAATCCAATCGAATCTCCACTCGTACGCGAGCCGTAGGCCTAGAGCAGCGGTCCAAGACCTTTTAGAAAGAAAAAGAGACTCTTACCCATAAATCGGGTTAAATATTTACAATTACCCTTTCCCCCAAATGTTTTGAGCAATAAGATAATAAAATTATCAGAGTAATTAGTATTAGGGCGCAAGGTAATTTCCAAAACCACGAACAACAATATTATAATAATATCAACCATAATATCATTGCAATAGTTGTACACGTGATTGATGTAGATTTAATAGTTAAGGGTATAAGTAAATACACACACACACACACACACACACACACACACAAATAGTTTAGTTTTTACCCTTTAGAAAATCCTGTTTTATCCCTTGGAGGGGTGATTACCTCCAGGTTGGGCACCGTTGGTCCCAGAGCAATTTTTACCTATTCGTTTTCGGCTCGTCGTCACGATTGCTGTTACAGTGTTAACATCACTACAGTTCAGTACCGACGGTATCTTCGATTATAATATTTTGTAGATAAAAAAAAAAAAACCATTCCGTTATTATTATTGCTCACGACTTGTACCGATGATATAACGTCATTGGTATCGTTACGCTCGTGTGATATTCGTTTTTTTTTTTTTTCGTTTCCATCCCGAAAACAATCATAATTCGGGCGATTTTGCCGCCAGCTCGCGTGTGCGCGTTACTCGTAACTTACCGTATCTGTTTCACGTTATCGATCGAAACAAATTAAATAACACGGGTGGGCAGGGGTGGGAAGCGAATAATAATATTCAATTTCGGTCGGATACGCTCGCAGTAGCCAGGACAGCACGTGGCGGCACACGGTCTGTAAGAGTAATGCAATTTAAAAGAAACCGTCTGAGCTGATATCGTAACGTCTAAATTATTTTATTGTTTTTCTTTGGATCGCGAAGCTGGTTCTTGTAAATATATATTTAATTTAAGTGACGTTTTTTTGTTTTTTTTCCGCCATATTCACCGTTTCTTCGGTCGATGACAAATTCGAAAACGAAAACAAATAAATATCTCAGAGAGTAATACTCTTATACAATGCGTTATAAATTGCGTTATCTCGTCGTTCGGCGACGTTAATATTTTTCTAGCGAAAACGACGAAACGCACACAAAGGACGTTCGGCAATTATGTCACTGGCAGTTGTTGACGTCGATTCTCTTAGTTTTATTAGTTCTACAATATGATGTGTCGTTTGTTGTTTTTTACCCCTCCTCTTCGTCCGTGATCACGAAATTTCGTACTTTCACCGACGGAGTGGTTCAAAAGTACCCCCCGTCCGGTCGCTTTACGGATCAGAAACGTCATATAGTTGCGGGCACTTTGGAGAGACCATCTTATAGCGATCGACCGACGACGGTTTCTCGCCGGGCGCGCGGCGAAAAGCTACTGATAGACTAAAAAGGTCAAGTTTTCGGTATTTTTCACTTTTTCAAATTAGATTTCGGTGGAACGAAAAACGTGTACGTCCTCGGAGTGTTTTTTTTTCCGTCCGACATGTAAAAACCGTACATGGGTACGTATTCTAGTGTCGTTTTGGCGTTTTTCAGTTGTTTTCCGAAAAAATTGCAAAACCTCGATAATCGATATTATATAGACGTCATTCTCAATTTCAATGACGTAAATTTGATTTGTTACCCTGTTATTCGAAAAACGTTTGCGGGTGATTTATATTGATGTTTCTGTTGATATATTCCAGTTGAAATAAAAAATATCCATGTTCGATTCGAGTCAAATGCGTTATTGTAATCACGAAATAGTCAACATTTTTAGAACCATCAAAAGACTGAATATTAACTAAACTTTTTATGAGATGTAAGTAATATATATATATTTTTTTTAGAAATAACTAAACGTTGTTCTTCGCGCATCGATAACATAATATTATGCGGCGTATTCGAAAAAACCTTTGGTTTTGCGATTTTAATGAAAAATTTTCGGAAAGTTTAATAAATATTTTATCGATTCATAAACCAATGATAATAATAATAACAATAATAATAATTAAAACACACACACGCAGCGCGTTACGTCGTTTTCAAACACACGTCCAAAATTAATGAACTATCCGACATTGTTCAACGCCTCGCGTTTTGTTCGACTCGTCCGAAGAACATTTCGTAGCGTTCGTACGGTTAGGTAGGTTTCCAGTGAACCGTACGTATTATTGTAGCATGACATAATTAAAACACAACAATAAAGCGTCAAAACTTGTAAACACACCTATAGCGTTGTTTCAGAACGGCTACTCTTGGTCGCGCTTAACAGGTAAGCGCATTAGTTATTCTCGGCGGTTAAACGCCCGTCAATTCACGTCGTCGTCGTCGTCGCCGCACGTTTCACCAGGTCAGGACGCGGTAAAAAAATATGTATAAAAACTATCGCTGTTTTATTTTTTTTATTTTAATTTTTTTCCAACACGTGTAATATTATAATAATATAATAATATAATACGTAATGTCGTGTTATTAATGTGAAATGAATCTTGATATCGCACACGAAGTATTCATGGAGGCAATGTTGTTTTAGCTATTTTAGCGAATGTAATAATTAGGGATGAGAAGTTATAGGAGCTAAAATAGACAAAATATGCATGCAAATATGCGAGGAAAAATTATGATATATGCATCAAAAATTTGAAAATATGCAAAAAATATATTATAATATGCAATTTTTTCTATAAATAAAAAACGTGTTTTCAATAAGTTAATATATGAATAATATTTCGTTAAATTTGATTCTATTAAAATATAAATAATTTTTAACTGAGTGGTAAAAAATTAATACTAGGTATAAATATGAGATGATAAATGATTGGTAGGTGTATTGATTATAATTGATAGTCAGGTGATTTAATCTAAAAAAACAAAAATTCAATTTTATAAGTTTTGTAATATATTTGATAATTATTTTTTCAAACCTGTAAATTTGTTGCATTGAACCTTCTAATTGTTTTAATATTTTCGGCATCCATCATCTCCGACGATTATCCGAAAGAATATTTTTGTATGGCAAAAAACGTCTTTCCACATCAGCTAAAGTTATGGCGGCATTCTTGAAGTAAATAAGGTCATTTTTCATGTCAATTGTATTAAAATCCACATAATTTTACTAAATATGCATTTTTATGCACAAAAAAAACCATGAATATGCAACTTTTAAGAAAACTACCAATATATGCAAAAATATGCAAAATTTAAATACCAAATTTCAATTAATCAAGTTATAGAACAGATTTTTAGCTCACCTAGCTATAAATAGAAGACATAGAAAAAAATATGCAAATCCTATAACTTCTCATCCCTAGTAATAATATTATAATATACGTGCACGCGGCATATCGTCGTGCCAGGCGCGTACACAAGGGGGGTTTTAGGGGTTTAACCCCACTCCCCGAAATTTTTGGAAAAGTATTCAATATCTCACGAAATACAAGTGGTTTCTATCAATGAGGGAGATATTAGATAAAAATGTGTTGGTTTTACTACTATTTATTAGTTTATTACTATATTATTATAACTATTGACGTATTTTCTTACTTTAAAATTGATACGCTGAATACGCACAGGCCGCATTGTTGTCGTAAAATATTTATTATATAAAAAAAAAAGAAAATAATGATAAATAAATAATTTTTCCGATGAAATTATGTAAAATTGTTTATATATAAATATGAAACTATACAATCTTAACCCCCCTCGCCCCGAATTTTTTTTATTTTGTATGCGCGCCTGCCTCGAGGTATTAATATATATACATATAACTCGTTCATATTTAATACGTTTTAAACAAAACTCGTTAGTCTTTCTATTTTTATTTCTTTGTATTTTTTTTTCGTTTTTACAACCTTTACGCAGAAAGTTCACTATCGATTCGATGAAACCGAAAAATTGTTCGTTCCGTTTGTTTTGCATATCGATTTGTATATTTCATAGTTTCTCCCCACTCGATACCCCCGCCCGCAGTGTACGATAATTAAAACCTAAAAATCTAGTGTCAAAGGTATAGCAATAATAATAATAATCGGTTATTTTTCTCCCCTGCGATTTTTACGTGGTCACGTCACATACGGTTTATGCCGGACGATCGTTTTTTTTTTATTTATTTTTTTTATTTTTGCTTTGCCCTCCTCTCGTTTGAATATTTTCGAAACACACACACACACACACACACGTCGTACACGTCATGCCGTGGCAGTCACACTGCACCGGGCGCAATGGGTTTTGATAATTCTACAACGCCGTCCCGCGACACATCCGTCACGTCACATTCTCGACGCCGACACATACGCGTCTCTAAAATATATATATATAAACACACTATACATTAAATATGTATGAATACGTAATGAACCGACGATAATAGCCGTGCGATCGCGTTTACGTGCACTAGAGGTATAATAATGATAATAATAATAATAATAATATAAATAGGGCCACCAGGTGTGAGTGTGTGAGTGTGTGTGTGTGTGTGTGTGTGTGTGTGTGTGTGTGTGTGTGTGTGTGTGTGTGTGTGTGTGTACGTTGCGGACTTGCGGTCAGGCAGAGAGTCGCCAAATAATTGATTTGCTGTCAGCCATAATCCTGTGATAACCGAAATGTCATTAGCCGGAACAGTAGACGTATATATAATATACATATACGCGGTGCGGTAATTACTGGCTTATAACTCCTGAAACTTTTTGACGGTCCGAACGGACGGGGACTCGGCTTAATTTCGTCTCGGCCGTCTTAGCCCCCCTCGTCCCCCGTGCCACCTGCCCTGATCGTGTCCTCCGTCTGAATTAAACGATCGCGTCGCTACCGGACCACCTGTGCGCCGGACGACCACTCGACGGCTTTCGGCACCCGACGACTGACGGTTCTCGTGCGTCGTCCACGTCGTCGTCGTCGTCGTCGTTACACGGTTAGTATATCATATTATATACGTGTAGAGATGGGAGCTCGGTAAATTTACGTAAATTTTACCGATGTTTTTTTCGTCGTCTGTATTTTCCCCGCGAAAACGCGTAAATTTATATTCATAATGAACGCACACACACGCACTAGAGATTAGAACGATTCGTTTTTAACGCGTATCACTCGATTTTGAAGGTTTAGTGTAATTTTTATTTTTATTTTTAATTTTTTTTTTGCCATTCGAAACGCTCGTATCGAAAGACTTCGTTCTTTATATTAACGACGAATTCATTTTTAACGTTTTTGTTATTTTTTATCCGTATGATTTTTTAGCTATTCAAACGGTCATTCACGTCGTCTTTTGACCGTATACCTACGTATTACGAAAGACAATCTCTCTCTCTCTCGAAAACGTTGGTATTCACTTTTTTATCATCGAACCGATGATGTTTAAGGGCTAAACGCGTTTAAAGCTTAGAGCGGCGGGGTGAGGAGCAAAAGTAACCCGCAAAAGTGTGTTACCGCCACTTTACTGCCTACTCTAAACTTAAAACGCTTTTTCGTCCTTAAACTATGTTATACCGGTCGTCCGATAATAAAAATGTAAATATCAACGTTTTCGGATAAATATTGCCGCTCGGAAAAAGTAGTTAAAAGTGACATTAACCCGCCGCCCCTGGAAAAAGACCAATCATTATCGGTAAAAAATACAGTCGGGATGAACGTTTTATTGCTATTTTTTTACTCAAAAATGTAATTTTGCTGTAGCGTTTCGAAAAATGTATTTTAAATAAATCTAACGATGGCGAAATCAAAATGATGACCAATCTCGTTTTCCGCGCCGAAACAATCACTCTGCAGTACACGGCAACGTAATTGTATACATATAATAACCGTGTATTGAATACATTGTATCACGTCATGGCACGTGTTCACATTTTTGTCGCTAGTCGCGTAAAAGTTTTTCATAAGACGAGATATCATTGCATCACCGTATGCGTACTGCCAGGTGTAGATGCGGAACGTCCGTCGACAGAAAAATGCTAATCTTTTTCTAATAATATTCCGCTCTATTCAATATTTATAGATTATAAATCACACGTCATAAGTCGTAATTCCAAAAAGTTTGTGCTCGGTTTTGGTTTGTCGAGCGAAAGCATTCGTATCGATTGACGATTGTGCGTACCCATCACTCGTGTCCGAAAGATTTTGGGACGTTATTTTTTCGTGGGAAACAATCGCTTTCGATAAAGTCGGGAATTTACGTGCTCGAACGATAGTTGAGAAAAAACAATATTTTACCACTCACTGTATTCACAGGGTGTCCTTCGGACATTTACACAGTGTAATTTGATGCCGGATAATGCATAAGTTGGAATTTTTTTCACGCGCGATTTAAAACTCCGAAGAAATTACATTTTTTCATCAGAACGCTTTGTCTAAACGATTTTTTTGAATTCTCTTTGAAAAGGCAATCTCAATTAATGTTATGGAAGAGAATACTTTTTTCTTTTCTTTTTTTTTTTGAAATTTTGATGAATACGTTTGTATTTATCGGACCAATGTAGTTTAAAGAGATAAATGCAAGTATGTACAATTTAGAGTGACGGAAATCGGAGTCAAAGATACTCGCAAAAATACAGTGTCTGAACTCTTTTGCTCTAAACATTATGTTGCTTATATCTCTATTATTATCATTATTATCATTATTATTCTAAAATAATTCATATTGGACCAATAATACGAATTTTCGTAGCTAAAATTCTAAAAAAAAAAAAAAAAATAAATAAATAAAAATATTCTCTTCTGAATAATATTATGTCATAAATGGCGGTGGCTATTTTGCGAAAGCTAAAATAATTAAAAATCTTTTCACTGAAAAACAGTAAGACGAAACAATTTGTGTCATAAAAATGTAATTAAATCGTGTTATTCAAATTAAACACGAAAACGATCAAAAACCAGCCGTCATCTAGAATTCGAATCGCATCGCGTGAAATTCCGTGAGTCGACACACCCTGTATATACGATCCGATAAAAGATAATTGTTAAGGTCATCGTCGAGTTTATTACTTTTGAGTATTAAAACCACCGACACCGCTGTTCGTTCCCCGCGCGCGTGCGTATACATACATGTGTATACATATTATTATATACCTTGCGTTTTATTTTCGTGTTTCCAACAACAACGGGTGGACGTTCCGTTTAAAATCTATTGGCCGGAAGACATTCGAAGTCACTTTTGGCCCCGAAAATATCCTAAACGGATTATAAAAGTAAAACGACCTTTAACAAACGACGGACGTCGTCGTTGACCCGGCCGGGTACGGTAATAAAAGTGGAAAGTTTTTAACAACTCGAGTAGTCTGTTATGGCCCCCCATGTTCAATACCATATAAACTATGGTTATTTGAATTTTGGAACACATAAATTCGGAAACGGGCCCCGGACCGATCCAAAGACGTTTATTATCGCTCACATTTTGTCCGTATAATGGTAATTTCGGAATTATTTCTGCGCGTGTGTGTGTGAGAGAGACAGAAAAAAAAAATAAAGGAAAGCCGGCCCGGATACCGCAACGACCGCGGCGGTAGTATCGTGTATATTATATTTATATACGTATTGAAGTCGTTCGTTTTTCGTCGTTTCGCTTCTTTGGCGAGGCACGTCGGCGCGGTGGGCGTAAAGTCCTTATCTGTTGTGCGTACTCGCCATATAATATTGTGTTCTGATGAATTACTAGGCGTCGTCGGTCACTCGCGTTATTATTTGGAATTCGCGTACCATGACGAATTCGAGAAAACGGTCCAGGTGGCGAGCCGTTAGTGATTGAAAATGTTAGGTTTTGACAGTTACGTGTTTGTGCACGATTATTGAGTTAATCAAAGTTTTTGACGCGTATAAAAAAAAAAAAAATCAAAATCAAAATTTTAGTATTTGGACGAAAACTAGACATATCACAAAAGAAAAAAATATGATTATGTAGTTTTTTTGGAGTATTAAATTTAAAGTTGGTGAACAGATAACATTTCTGAAAACATTTTTTTATAGATCAAAATGAATTTGTTCGTGGAAATCATCTTTTTTGTTGTATTTCAACCCTTGAGCACTTATTGAAAAAAAAACAAAATTATAAAGTTAGACAGAACCGAATGAGTGAGCTGACGTAAAATGCCTTAGATCTTAAAACATAACGTCGGCAACTTTATAAAGCAACAACAAAATACGCGACAGCCCGTCGTCAAAACAGTCATTTAATCGTAGTATATTAATATTTATTTCCGTTTCCGAACAAACGAGAATACCCGTTTTGTTCATGTCGTCTTGAGAATGCGTAAACATCGGACTGTACGATTATCACTTTGCGTAACGTTGTGACATAATTCCGTTCAAGTCGGCCGTCCAAAACAGTCGTCTACCGAAACGCGTGCTCGTGATATCCGCTTCGAAATTATCTGCACGCACAACGTTTATTGTAATACTCGCCACAATGCGAAAACTCGATTTATTCTCGTTTTTTTTTTCAAACTTGATAACGGAGATAATCGAGAAATGGTTTTCTCAGCGATAATCGCTTGGAATCATTCGAATGAGAATATATCGTGATCACGAGGTTTTTTCCCTAAACCGGCTTTGGCGATGTGTGATCTATGTTTATGATCGCGTCGATTTGAAATTCGATCCGGGAAACGATCTATAGCGACGACGACGGCCCGTCGGCAAGAACAATATCGCGTCTGTTTACGACTTACTGTTTTTGGTTCGAATTCGATTTCTTCTCAAATTAATTATTGTATTTTAACAAAAAGTCGGTCTTCTCGCGTGCCCTCGTCCGTTTGAACCTTTTTGCAGAGTTAACGGAAAGAGGGTTTCACAGAGACGGAGAACGTTCTTTGATAATTATTATTATTATTATTATTATTATCATGCGAAAACCGACGAGAAGTAGAAAACTATGTGAATAGAATTGGCCGAAAATTAATTACTCACTTTTATAAATGAAAAACAAATACGAAAAACAAAAAAAAACGTCTAGAGATACGTCTACGGAACGGTATGCACGTTGTGAAGGGCGAGCCGTCTTTTGCACTCGAACAATATCAAGTATCTCGTTTTCGCGTGTACGAATGAGAAACGTGGAAATTGTTTAACGCGTTATTAAGTTTATCGTAGTTATTTTTTTACGATTGAAATACCGAGGAGCGAATCAAAAAATATACGAGAAAACGAACCACGAGTATGAGTTTCTTTGAATCTTAAGTTTTAACGCTTCGCGGATGTGTGACGGGCGAAAATGATGCGTTTTCGTTCAAAACGTTTTTTTTTTTTTTCAACAAACACGTCGATTCGAGTAAATCAACGCGATTAACCGTGCCGTCCGTTGTTTCGCGCTCCGTACACAGCGCTCACGCCTAGAGTTCGACGTTAAGGAGGCGTTAGTGTAATCATTCGATTCTCGCAGAACCTATGGGGGTTTACCCCCATACACCTTGAATACACCGAGGCTCTGACAATACGTTCGTAGTTCGCACGCGACATTTGCTCATCGTCGCCGTGTCGGCAGATATAAGCAGTGATGTTTCCATCATTTCCTATGAGAGTATACTTAAAGTGACCATATATTTTTTTAATCAAAACGGGACAAAAAAAAAATAAAAAATCATCGTTATTTGTTACAAATAAATATTTTTAATTTAATAATATTACTAGCAAATTTCTGTGGTACTTATAATGTTTTTAAAGGACACAAAAATTAAATTAATTTATTACACTTCCTAGGTAATTAACTTATTGTAAAGAAAATGTTTTCGTGTAATAATTACAAAATTAAATACTTGAAAACGAGACATTTTAAAACGGGACGTATGGTCACCTTAGGTATACTGTGCTGAACAATGCCAAAACAAGGTTATTAACTACTGAGAGGAAAATTCTTCTTAAAAATCTAAGTGAAAAAATCTTGTATATATGAGGCTAACTTCGAGTTTATGTTTAAAGGCCGAAAAAGGTTTTGGTTTCTCTTGGAAAAAAAAGTATAATATATTGTCATTAAGAAATAGGTAACATATATTTATCTAGTTCACTACGAATTTTCCGCGAAAAACATTGGCTATTCGTACCTAATAGCCTAATAGACGGCAATAGTAAATGATAAAAATCCCAATGGCAATAATTAATTGGCAATCGAAGCGGTCAGTTTTGTTTATAGTCAGATATGCGCCTATCGAAACGTTTGCGCCCCTCTCTAACGAAAATTGAAATGACGCTACTGTCGGCGACGGATCAGTAAATAACTACTATATTTGTATTTGTTTTACGAGTTCCTACAATATCAAATAGTGTCTGTTCCAGTGGCGTACATCGGATTTAATTTCGGGATTGGGGGGGGGGGGTGGTTATAAAATATGAGATTTAATTAATATTATAAATTAATTAACTAATTACATTGTACATATTATTTTATATTCCGCTATATTAACTATTTTTATTTATATGCCTGCAAACTGCTATTTTCCCGAGGTATCCCGGTTTTTTTTCTTCTTTATATTATAAATTATATGAATTCGCACTTGTGCCATACCAATCATAGATTTCGGGAGGGGGGTCAAACCACTTAAACCCCCCTATAGACGCCACTGGTCTATTCTAAAGATATATACTACAACGGTTTAGAACTACCAAGTAAAAAATAAACCATAATTAAAAAAATGTATTTATACAAATAAATATTTTTTTTAATTTGTTTGAATGTATACGGCGTATACGCAGTATACCCTTAGGGAACGCTACTGGATATAAGTCGTTAAATTTTATTATCGTCCAAATCGTATTTAGAAATATTTGAAAAGCACTTATTATCACGTCATATTATTTTGAACGACACGTCGAGGAAGTATTTTTTCGTTGACAAGCTCTATTTAAACTTGAAAAATTTTAATTTTCCACTCGTAAAAATATGCAGATATTCAGCGAGTTAATGATGTGAATACTCGAGAACGCTTATTTTCACACCTCTGGAGTGCTGAGCACCATTTCCAGCGTGAATACCATTGATGACGGTAATGATCGTATGTGATGATCGTTATAATATTCCAAAATACGTTTTGTTCTTATTCGTATCGGGAACCCGTCGTTTCGGACGATCGAAATAATATTATATTGCGCATACGCTATGATTAGCTGCCCGTACACGGAAGGTTTTCCCGTCAGTTTTGTCACTTGACCCATCAAATGACCGCGGATGTCACCAATATGTCTAACGACCTTTTTGTAATGTAAGCATTAAAAAACTGAGCAAACTGTTCATCGTTGTATTTATTTGTGTATACATTTTACGAATAAAGGTATATTATGTACATTTGAAAATTTTTTGAATTTAACGACTCTTTTGCTGTTGTTGATTTGAAATAATTTTGTCAATCCTTGGCTCAACAGATTTAGATAAGACTTATTCTCACTGTAGCCGATATGTCCAGCCGATTTCTCGATTTAATTTTAATATTGTAGTCATCGTAGAAAATCTTGCTTCGCATAAGTACTTTATATCGTTGAAAAAGGAATTGACTATTTTAAAGCTTCCTCTGTTAATGCAAGATACTCATATGGAATTTTTATCCAAAATTGACTTACGTTTTTATCACTATTAAAAATGTGTTCCAACCCTTTGTCTGAATACAACTCAATTAATTTTTCTTCGTTTAACGACGCTAATTTATTAATTAAGTATTAATTGTATTTTATTTTATTTATGGCTATTAATTATAAGATTCTAAGAGAAACAATTTTTTTACCACACGAATTGGCGACCCTAAAATAATTGTAAGCAACCCCCAAGGGGGTCGCGACCCCCCGGTTGAGAATGGCTGATCTATCCTACATATTTAGTCTTTACATTTCAAGGGAGCGGGATAATTCGGCATAATATCTGGAATGACACTGAATGGGTGAATCAAAAGTTCTAAACCGTGACGGACCATGCCGACCACCGTGATCGACCACCGTGATCGACAGTTTTGGAATGCCATTCCAAAACTGACGGAAAAACCTTCCATGTATGGGCTGCTATTGTTACAATAATAATAAAAGAAAAAAAAATTCAAACGTTTTAAACATTTTTTTTCTACGATAATAATGGTCAGTGCAGAAAAGAACACGACGCGTATATTACTCGCACATTGACCGTGAAAAAAAAATGAGAGAAAACTCTTAATTAAGGAATTCGCGTGACACGGAAATGGCAGAAGAGTGGTGATCTTTGCGGAGAACACCGAAGTTCGTTTAGTCAACACATCCGATCGGAGTCAGAGGTATATTGGTGTATATTTTACGACGTTCAATTTGAATCCCGTTAAATGACGGTCGAATTTCAATTCGTCTGTTCGTCGTACAACGTTATTTTGGCACACACAAACACTCCAATATCAAATTTCAATATGAAATCATTAAGAAATTAAAAAAAATAAATAAATATTTTTTTCAAATGTGACGGGTCTTAAAATCTAACGCTTACAAACGAACCAATCAATCGATTTACCAAGTTTTACCGTCATTATGTTTTCGTCATTCGTTATAAATCGCATAAATAATCACATCTACTATAATTGTGAAATACATTTTTGCTTTTTTTTTTTTCAATTATTAAAAAAATGTATATCGCGACCCGATTCTGAAGTTCACGCATTTCAAAAGTGGGTCGTGACCCACCGGTTGAAGAACACTCAAAGTCCAATCGATGATTTCAAAGTTAAGTCTGATTGTTTTTCCCCAGAGCTTTTGTACAGCGTAACTCGTCGTTCTCTCTCTCTCTCTCTCTCTCTCTCTCTCTCTCTCTCTATCTCTCTCTCTCTCTCTGTAAGTGATTGTCGTACACGTCGTCGTTATCGTCGTGACGGTGCATTTCAGTCGACACGCGATATTTATCGTGATTCAATGATGGTTTGAGCGTTTAAAATGTTATTTATGTACACCAAATCGCAGACTCCAAACTACTGTTTTTTAGAGTCAATACTAAATCTCTCTTGTAACGCTTAAATGCAATAAGCTTATTCTTCGATGAAAACGATCGACGATTCGCGTGAAAAATACAAAAAAAAAAAACACAAACAAACCGAGTGATTATTATCGTGTGCGACGAAGCAACCGCGAGTAGTCTTCTTACCGCCGCCGAACCGAACGAAAAGAAGAAAAATAACTTCGTTTGAAAAATAAAAATGTGCAACGAGTACTGTATACGTTTCGAGTCAAAATAATTTTAGCGAATCCATTCGTCGTCCCTCCAAAAGCGGACATATCAAAATAATTAGAATAAATCATGGCGAACATAATAATATTATGTTAAATTTAAATATATTATATTTCTTTACCGATCGGTGCATTTAATCGAACCCTATTGTATGCAGTGAGAAGTCTAACGCGTCTCGTTGAATCATTACAAAAAGTATAACTATTACCCCGCTTGTATTCGAATATACGCCTGCTGTTGGTAAATCGTATTTTCCGTTTCGAAAATTCTGAACTTTGTATTTTCGGAATTTTCGACTTAAATCAACGCGCATTTTTTCACAATTATTCGCCGGAAAACCCCATAAAAATATGAATCATTCTGATGGACGTACGCGATTAACACCAGACTCGATCATTATCGTAATTAAATTCGCGACAACAATAATTGACTAGTTTTCTCCAGCCCTTTTAACGCGCAACAACAAAGCGAATACATTGTACGTATTGTCTCGAGTATAAAACGTATTACTCAACAGACTAAAATAGCTAAATTTCTAATTTGGTAGACAATTAGAAAGTATACGTAGGTGTATGATACATAAAAGCTCAAAAACTATTAACGAACTAACGTGTTTAATATTTTCCAAGTACGTCATAAACGTATTATAATACCCGTGCGGTATGTGTACAATATATTATATGTATATATATATATATTTGTGCACGAGTTGGTTTTGTTTATGAAGTTTTAGTCTAGCTAGAAAAGTTGATAAAGCAACTTTAACGCGTGCGCGTACGACTATAATACTAGTAATCGCTTTTGACAATTAGATCGCGTTTCGGTTCAGAGAAAACCGAAATCACCCGGTGGCGATTTATGTGCCGAAACGATGTTATTACAAACACTCGGGCAGTGGGTGGAGGTGAAAAACGGTCATTTGTTTATACCTGCTGCGGATAGCCCGACACGTCTATCGATTATATTTACGTGAAAATCGCCGTAAAATCGAGTAAATAAATGTATATTTTGAAATAAATAAAAATAAAAAGCTGATAAGTGAGATGATGGTGGTACAAGTTCGTCCTTCGTCCCTTCGGTCCTCAGACAAGATATTGGTGATGAATGTACTAAGTTTTAAAGAAATGATGACTCATTTCTTTAGTATAAAACGATTCTGAGCAAAGCTTCAGTGTAATATAATATATTATTATTTAAATACTGTTTACGTATTTTACTGTTATTTGCATAATTTTTGGTGAGTTATAATAATTTATTAAAGTGTGTATAAAAAAAAATCCTGACTAACGATTTTTGAATTTTTGTTAGGATAATTAGGTAGGTATATGAGTAAGGTCATATTAAATTTTCAGAACTTTTTGTCAAATATTTAAAATTATATTACATAAAAACTTTCAAACAATTTGGTAAATTAAAAGTTCTATATTTAAGTCAAAAGTGCTTTAATTGTTCTGAAAATTTTGTCCAATATAAAAAAGTATGTATTTGATATTGGATAAAATTTTCAAGTTTCTAGCTTCAATACTTTTCGATTTATGACTTAATACCTAAAATCTGAACGGTGAAAATCTCGTTTACGGCGGATTTTTACCGATTTTACCGTTTTTACTCAGTTTTTCGATGGTTATTCTTGATTAATGGAAAAACTATGGAGATTTTGGAAAAATGACCTCTTTAAAGTACCATCTCAGTGCAATTTCGAATCTAAAGAGTTGCTGGACGAAACTTTTGGACAAGGATTTCTATACGAAAAAGTGTTTACAGAAAAAAAAAAAAAATAAATAAAATAAACATCATTGTAAAACCATAAGATCCTTCGCTTCACTCAGAATCTAAAATCGAAAATAAAAGAAAAATTCCTTCACTATAATTTCAACGTAACGCATTGGCGTGGGAATTCCCAAAATTGTTGTGGTTTTAATAATTATTATATTATGATTTATGATTTATATTCTAATAATTTTATGTATGTAAAAAATCATTCTGTGTCCGTGGTTTAAAAAGTATAAAAATATATCACAATGGCACAAATACCTATTTTTTTAATAGAAATTATTGTAAGATTTTGAAGCATCGGATTTTTTTTTTTTTTTTTTAAGGGGGTTAACATTTTTGATTTTGCTTATTTTTGCTTATTTTAATGTTTTTAAGTGCTTATAATGAAGTAGTTAAGTGCTTTTTAAGCACTTTTTTGATGATTTTAAGTGCTTTAAGTCCCGATCAAAACGTAACCGTCGTAATAATACTGTTATTATTTACGCACCGCACGGCGCGCGTGTGTCGAACGTTTGTGTCTTTGTCGCGGAAACGTGTCGATCACGCCGCACAACACGTCACGTCATGAAAACATAACCCTACACCGACAATACGTCCGAGACGCGCGACGTAGGGTGTAGGTTTTATATGACTGTTATTATTTATTTAATTTACTTTTTTTATTTATTTATTTTTTTTATCATTATCGTTCCATCGTGTTGTGATCGAGAGCGGATTGTTTTGACCGCTGCCGTCATCCGGCTGACGTTCGGTCGACAAAACATGTACGGACTGGCCGGGTCGAGATCGTTATCGCTCCCGCGGCGTCGTCCTTAAAGGTGTGGGACGGCTCGAGTCACGACTGTCTGTTATGTAAAAGAGAATAAAAACATTTTTTTTTTTATTTTTTTATTTATTTTGAAATTTCAATATTTCCGCTATTCGACCGTCGCGGCGGTCTGGCCGACAAAAGCGCGTACGGTTTAGAGAATTTGCATAATTGCGGTACTTTTTTGCGGGTTCGTCCTTTCCGCCACTCTGTACAGTGTAGACGATCGCACATTCTACACGCAGTGGGCGTCGGATAAATAATAAAAATCGAAACGTTGAAATTTCCGCGAAAAAAATAAAATACCGTATTTTGCGATATGTCGTGCCCGACGTTTGAGCGAAAACCGAAAAACTTAAAAACACAAAGACGTTTTAACGTTTTTTCTTTTTTTTTTTTTTTTTTTAAATTCGTACTCTGAAAAAGAGTCGACAAACAATTTTATGCGAATAATCCGACGTTAAATCGCACCGCGTGACACCCTGTATACATTCGAAAAAAGTAGTACGTGTAGGTAAATTGACCATAACCACGTATGATTATTGTTATATTCGAGGGGTGGCCAAATTGCGGCTCGCGAGTCACATGCGGCTCTCGTCATAGTCGTATGCGGATCGCGGTCTTATTTACAAAAACCGAAATATTTAAATTTTTTTGTGTACATTTATAAAAAAAAAAAATGTTTTTATGTACTGTATAGATAAAGTCTAAAATATACAGTTAAATAAACAAAATAATAATAATAATAATAATAATATGAATAATAAATTAAAAAATAATTAAACATTAAGTTAAATTTGTTTGCGTGGTATTTTTTTTGGTTCTACTTTTTTAGTAAGCTTCTTATGATCTCGTTGAATTGATGTAAAAGCAGTTCCTAGCAATTCTATGAGATGGTCACCAGTCAAATTCGAACGATATTTTGACTTGATTATTTTCATTGTTGAATAAAGTGATTCACGTGAATACGTCGTTCCAAAAATTGATATCAATTTTACCGAACGGTTTTTAAGAATTCGGCTCTTGATATAATCTTATTAATACACGTGGCTCGCGTACATAGTCATGTTGGCCACCCGTATATAATATATACGAACACACCAGACACGCAGGGTGAAGATTTATTATTTTTCATTCCATTATAATAATAATAATAATAATATTATTATTATTATTATAATCGTACGCGCATCGCAGTCGAATTATTGTTTTGACGTCGGCCATCCGGAATCCCGTCATGGTTCGTATTCAGTTGCTGTGTACACACGCACACATACATATAAACACACACACACATACACACACGCACATATACATATAAACACACACACACACACACACACACACACACACACACACACACACACACACACACACTAACGCGTGCCACCGCCGCACGATTTTCATCCCCGCGCGGACCCGTCGAACGACGCGGTATAGTTTGGCGCGTCATGACCGTCGCTCGCCTCGTCATTGTAGTACATTTTGATTATGATAGCACCACCACAAAGACGTCTCTGTTCATGTTTTCCGTCGGCATTGTGCGTACGACGATACGCACCGGTTAGATTCTCGACTCGGACTTTTTTTTTCATCTTCTCCTCGATTTTTTTATACTCTCCGTCTGTCTCTATCTCTCACTCTCTCTTTTTCTCTCTCTCTCTTTCTCTCTCTTTCTCTTTTCGTCTCGTCCGCCAGCACTCGTCGGACCTGCGCCCGGTGGAAAAAGCGGCCGTCGTACGTACAAAGAGACTACATTATAATATAATATACGCGTACGTACGTCCGTCACGCCGCCGAGAGATTCGAAAATCGAAACGCATACGTCAACAGCGTGTTTTTCCATAGCCGCACACTCCGTCTCGGTTTTCACGTCTACGCACGAGTGTATTATTAAGACGTACGTACGTTTGCCGTGCCGCGTCAAATACACAAAGTGCAGTCATCCGGACACGTTAATACGGGATGTCGCACACACATTGACGCGACGCGATTCAAACGCTGGACGGCGAACGCTTTTAAATTTCGTTTTCGCTTTCAAAAAAGTGCAGTTTAAAACGCTGATAGAACTGAATATTTAAAAGATTTTTTTTTTTCAATATGTCAGATTTGTTTTACTTAAAACGGTAACCACTGTTTTTATTCGAAACTATTGATTCGAAAATAAAACGTTTTTGTATTAAAATTTAAAAATAAAAAAATAACGATTTCTTTCACGATCTTACGTTTCACGAAACTTTTAATCATTTAAGACAGTGGTGGCCAAACTTTTTTTACCGCGGGCCATAAAAAAAACTTTTTTTACCACGGGCCATAAAGTGAAATTTTACTTTAAGGTCATCAGAATTTCAGGTGTAGGTATGTAATTATACATTCAACGACGTTTTTATTGTACTCACTCAGTTCAATGGCTTTAGTTAACACTTAACTTAATAATTATTACTAAAAATGAAAAAAAAAAATCATAACGGTTTATACTTCCGAAAAATATATTAAAACGTACTGATTTTTAAATGGGAATTACGAGCTTGTTTCTGTTGACAGATGACATTAATTTTAGGTTCTGATTTGGTATAATTTACACGGCGAACGGCATGGATATGTTCATTCGTAATGTGAGCTGATCGAGTTTTACTCTTATTGATTTTCATCGTCGAGAATACTTGCTCACAAATATATTACGTTGAACATTCATCGTATCGTACAAAAATAAGACAAAATACGATAATGCGATTTATATATGTATATTATTAAATGACATTGTAACAACAACAACGGTACGGTATGACGATATGGAATTAAATATTATGAAAAATGTATACAGACAGTATTTTTTAATTTTTAGATTTTTTTTTTTTTTTTTGTCAACGTAAGTATTAAATATTATATATTACGTACACAAACAAGTGTTGTAATGTAGAATATTTTCGCGGGCCAGATTTTAAATGACGGCGGGCCGGATTTGGCCCGCGGGCCGTAGTTTGGCCACCACTGATTTAAGAAAACCAAAAACTCAAAAAAAAAATGTATATATATTTATATATACTATAACAATAAACTCGTTAGATCGATTATTGTTTTGAGTTAATTTTTTTTTTTAAACAATTAAAACGCGTGTTGTTTACGCAGTGCTAAAAAGCGCCGAGTGAATCTGCATGAGATGACCTGTTGATATATACAGTAGAAGCCGCTTATTAGAAACACAGATAATTATTGATACAATCGCGTTATTGAAACAAAATGTCCCGGAACGGACCGGCCGTATATGAGAAAATTGAAAATAAATCGGATTATTGAAACATCACATCGGTTATTTGAAACAAATTTAGCCACATTTTAGAAGCTTTTAGGCAATTGTAGAAGCTCTAAAATGTCCTCAAAAGTTTCGTCCAGTATCGTACGGATGAAATAGGTTTTGAACAGCATCGCTCGTATGAAAATATGGTCATGGAGTTACTCGGCGTAAAAAAAAACAAACTAAGATAGATAAATATTTTAAATAATATAGAAAAATATATACGTTCGAACATACTTTTTTAAAATATACAATGTACATACATAGATAAATATGCATATTATACATACATAGTTAAATATACATAAATACATATATTTTTCGCGTATTTTTCATTTTTTTTTTTTTCATACTACACATCAAACCAATCGCTTATTAGAAACAATCGGATAATAGACACATTTCACCTTAGTCCCAAAGTGTTTCTAATGAGCGGCTTCCACTGTATATTATAATTCATAACTCACTGTGTTGTCTTTCTTGTCAGCCGTCACACTGACGTTGCGTACGGATCGTCGTCCGGGATCCGTGTCGAACCGGTCTCGTTTGTTCACGACACCGCGTCGATAATACGTCGCACAGAAGGGCGCGTGAAAAAACACGCGCGAAAGAAAAAGAAAATGAAAAAAAAAAACAAAAACCACGTGTCTAAACTCGTACGCGTCTAATTTTCGTACGTTACGGTTTTACCTCGACGTTTGTCTATAATATTCGATTATCTCGAGCGCGAATTCGAAAGGTTCGTGAAAGCAATAACACGATTATTGTTGACGTCGTAAAAGGACCGCGTTTTAAAAAATAAATCGATTTTGACGTTTCAAACGTCGCGTGCCCGTGAATTTCGTTTCCTCTGCATAACTACCAGTCATCTAATAGTTTTATACGTCGGGTCGAATTAAAAAAATTAACGGTTTTAAAATTATAATTTTGTCAAACATCACCGGAACGATCCAAAACCAAATAGCATCTCTCGAACTCAATTCCCATAGTCAATACGATTTGGATACCAAGCCATACCGGAACGCAAGGAAATGAATGAGCAGACACATACGCCAAACAAGCCCTCTCTCCGCTTTTGATGCACTCAATATTAATATTTGTACCCTCCGGGACAGTAAAAGAATAATCAACAACGAAATTCTAAACCGATGGCAACACACGTGGCAAACAATGCATACCGAACCGAACGAGATAACTCCCTCGATATACCCACGACGGCCAGTTACATCACTACCCCGCAGGCAAGAAGTAATTCTTAACTGATTACGAATCGGCCACACTTGGCTGACCCACAGACATCTCATGACCAGAACGGACCCCGACCTATGCCCCACCTGCGGAGAAACCATTTCTCATCAATCATTTTTCGATCGAGCACATAATATTTGCAACTGCCTGAATTACAGAGACACCAAAAACAGTCTAGAAACAGCCGACGACCTCCAACAAGCATTACGTCCAGATCCTGAAAACGTTAAGAAAATTGTTGAGTTTTTAAAAATAACAAAATTGTACAATCTAATTTAATAATTTAATATGACTCTAACTCTATATCAGTGGTTCTCGATCTTTTTAAAATCGCGTACCACCTACACAGTTTGAAAATTTTTACGTAACACCTGACGTTTTTTTCCCCCTTATTAACAATTTTAACGGGTTTTTTATATGTATAGAATTTCATTTTAATAGGAACTACAAAATCACGACAGTATAGAATTGAATGCACAACAAGAAATTAAATTGTGGGTACGAATATTATCATTATTATTATGGTTTACTTCATAATTCGGTACGACAGTTGGTGTTGTTTCGAACGGACGATGACGTCCATATCGGGCTCCATATTGGCAAATCGAAGCCTTAAATCACTTTCTACGTTTGATTTATTTCTGTGTTTATTTTTTGTCTACAATGAGTGTTAAAATATAATTTCGCACAGATACGTTGACACAAAAGAGATTAGGAACCGTAGAGCTTGTGAAGAATGATTAATTCTAATTTTTTTTTATAAATTAAGATTTCCATCACGTACCACTTATGAGCTTTCCACGTACCACTGTCATACCACAGGTTGAGAACCGCTGCTCTATATGTAACCCACTACACCTCCCCCCAAATCTGTACATTTAATCACTGACACAAAAGCCAATAACCTTTGTTGTTGCGGCTTCTATAAAAAAAAAAAAAAAAAAAATTAACAATCTACTCCGTTGGTTTTTACTCGCGCGAAGTTATTGACCTTAATAAAACTATTAGAATCGTATTCAATAACACCGTCGAAACAAACTCGTGTAGGCACCGTGCCGTGTGTATACTGTATAGGTTAGGTTGGGTTAGGTTGTGGTTAGATGACTAAATATAGATATATAGGTTAAACCGTATGTTGAAAATATAGGTATTTTTAAAAATATTTGTATTTATATTTGAAATATTTTCAAACTATATATTTATACAAGGTTTCGGTAAAAATTGTCTTATTAAACACACACGCGCGGTAAATAGTTTTGAATTCAAATTTAAAACTTTCCACGAATCGAGAGAAAACATTTGATATTGGAAACGTCGAAAAATAACTTTTTTTTCGAAGTACAATCTGCGTTCAATTCTACGTACAGACACGACGGCCATAAAGAGAAGTTTCAGAACAATTTTACTGTCTCGAAAAGTATTTCTCGAAAGAAAAGAAACTGATATCGATGTAAAACCAGTAGCTCTCTGTCTCTCTCTCTCTCTCTCTCTCTCTCTCTCTCTCTCTCGATTCACTAGGAATCTAAAACCGTGTACGAGGAAAAAATTATACATGTATATGATACACTCGCATACAGAAGAAAAAAACATTTATTTTGTGCTTCTTATTTATTATTTTCTTTTTTTTTTTTTTTACTCTGTCCGGAGACTGTCTGCGATATATCTCCTAATAACCGTGCTTCTTTTGGAAATGGTTCGTGTAAAGATTTTATGACAGCCCTTCCGAAAACCGACATGTAGAATATATTGCGGATCAAAGTGCAAATCTTAAATCAAACCGCGACGCGAACGTTTCGATTAAAGTTTTAAACGGAGTTTATACGATCCCCGTGCTTCCCTCTCCCCGCACACTGGACAGTGGTTTAAACGACGGTTATTACTCTGCGCGCTCGTGTGTATACGTATACGTACGAATGTATACGGTTTTCTACTTTGCGAATTAAATCCAATTGTAAAATAGTTTAAATACTTTTGCGGAAAAAAAACGAAACAAAAACGAAAAAAAAACCACACCATCAGATAACCGAGCTTGGCATTTCGGTCAGTCGATTAACCCGTAGCGGCGAGTTCAAAAGTGATAACGCGTTCTCGCCGCTTCGGCGTATTAATTTTACCGTCGGAAAGTCAAAAACGTTTTCGCCGCAGTCTGCAAGACCGCTCAAACACGACGGAACTCGTCCAAAGTCCGTCTACGGAATCGTTTAAAACACACCGAGCCGAGACCGAGAAACGCGATAATTATGTACTCGCCGATCCCGGGACGCGTCTTTTCAACGATCTAGATCAGCGGTTCCCAAACTTTTCAGTTTCGCGGACCACTAATTTTGTAAAAAAATATTTGACGCCCATCCGTAGTATACCTATAAACGTTTTCATAAAATTATAACGTATATTTATATACACGTATGTATAGTTATAAGCAGGGCTCGGAACTTTATGCAACTGCATATTTTTTAGGAAGCTGCATATTCAAAATCTGATTTGATACGAATTCGTTTCGTGATCCATACAACTGAAATACAAAAGTTTATGTTGCATATTTTTGCATAATCTTTCTAAATTTATATGATTTCACGTATTAAAAGATTTTAAGGCTATATCAATGCATATTTTATGTTTATGATTTATTATTAATAAATTTAATTAAATTGTACCTAGTATTAATTTCAGTTTTGTCTTCATTGGCCCAGTATTTAATTTTAAAATTTTCAAGAGTAAAAACATATTTATTCATACCAAGAGCTGTCACAACACGTGCCATGCCCGATTGGATGGTCGATAACTGCTGATATTTTAATATTTTAGTTAGAAAAATACATGAGAGATTTGTACATTTTAAAAATTAAACGAATAAATATTAAAATAATTTTTTTTTCATAATTGTACTTTTAGACATACATATTTATAGTAAAAACAGTCAAAGAAAAATTACGAAAAACATTATTTTTTACCTGATTGAAAAATAATTGTTTTTTCATAATTTTACTTCTATATGAATTACAATAAAAATAGTTACATATTATACTGCATATTTGAACTTTTTTTAGTGCACATAGTTTTTTAGTGCATAAAGTTCCGAGCCCTTATAACTTATAAGGAATGAAAAATTAAGAAAATTAAAAAAAAAAAAAAACAATTGTTTAAAAAAACTTAATTCAACTTTATCACAAGATAAACAATTCAATGTAATTTTTTACATTGCTTGTTCTTCACGATAAAGTCAAAATCTGGATTGAAACTCGTTAGTTTTTGTCTTAAATCACTCTCGACATTCAGTTTGTTCCTATATTTATTTTTTAAATTAAAAGAAAAAGCACGTTCTCATAGGTAAGTCGTCGAAAAGCCCGTCAAGTTTCTGAGTGTAATTTTAGCGATGGCTGGACGGTTTTACCGAACATTTAACCAGAATGGCACTAATTATTGTGTACTTTTAAAATACGATTTTAAAGTGTGATCACATGAAATTTCAACCAACGAATCTTCTTCACTAGCCGATATTTTCAATAAATTTAATTTAATTTATTTTCAAAAATAAGAACCAAAAAATTTATTATAAAATCATTTTAAATATACTTTATCGTATGCTTGTTAAGTACAAAAGACATTTCATAACGTTTATGATGAAATACTCAAAGTTTTTAGTGCATATTTTTGCATACTTGGACATTTTTTGGTGTAAGGGGCATATTTTTGATTATGAGAGCATATTTGAAGCTTTGAGTGCATATTTTGATGGTTTGTCGAAAATCAAGCGCTTTGGTGAATATTTTTCATGAATCAGGGTCGACAATTCGTTATAAAATTTATTATAAAGACGATAAAGATAAATTTTATCTTGAAATAATAATAACGGTCAGAATTTATTATATCTATTTTTGTATTTTTATTTAACGAATGTATGTGGTATGTGGTACGTTCTCTGCCATTTGCAAATATCGAAGAAATGTTAATAATAATGTATAATATTTAATATTATACCAATGACTCACGGCCCATGGGTCGGGAACCGTTGATCTATGTGCAGACGTGATAAACGATTTAGTTTTTGGACCGTCGCGTCGATCACACGCCGGAGTCGTCTTGCGACGACCGATATCACGGTTATCACGGTTGCTCTTTTTCGTACAAAATAGTGAATAATATAATTATTAACGACGACGATGGAGTAAGATCAAAAAAAAAAAAAATAATAAATAAAATATATAAAAATAAAGCCACGTCGCTCTGGTCGATAATAATATAATACTGTTCTCGGTTCTTCGTTTTCGCATACTCTATACGCGCCGCCGTCGGCTCTTTTCATTACGGCCATTATCGTCGTTCACCTACACGCCGATCATCATAACACCCGGTGTTGTTATGCGGTGTTTGCAGAGGACCGGCACGGTAAATATTTGCTCGCCAATACACACTTTGGCCCGAGACCCCGGCGGCGTTTACGGGGCGATTCTCGGTTGTTTTCGTTTTGCCGCCGACACCCCGGCCGATCCGACCGCGATGTTATTTAACGACGTGGGTAATTCGTTTTATACTCGAAACGTAATACCCCCCCCCCTCGTGGTCCCCGTTTCGCGATATCGTTTTCGTTTTCATCGCACGCGCGGCACCGACGGAGAAGATCATATTATTATTATTATTTTATGTTACCTAGAAATACAGCAGTATGCGCAATCATCAAAACTCGACTAGATCGAAAACAAAAAAAATGGACGCACGTTTCGCACCGTCGTCGTCGTGTACACGGTATGGGCACGTGCACGGTCCGGTTTTAGACCGGACACAGATAATATGGTACATTTTAACCGATTCCAGGACCTGCAGTGTTGTATAAAGATACATTTTTAATTATTATCTAGTTAAAGATAAAAGATAATCGACAGAAAATGTATCTAGATGAAGATAAAAGATACATCACAGTTTAATTATCGAGATAAAGATAAAATATCAAAATTTCTTATCTTGATAAAAAAAAAAAAAAGTGTGTATGGCTACTTCAATTTCATAATAGTACATATTATAATCTCCTTTCCTGGGCCTCCACACGAGTTTTTCTCTGTAATCTTTTCGATTAATTAAAAAAAAAATAATAAAAATTAATAAAATAATATATTTTAAATTTCCTTTTTTTTCCAGGCCATTTAAATAAATTACCTGTCTAGATAGGTACTCATAGATAACTAAAATTGTATCTAGATAAAGATAAAGATAAATTTATCTAGATATTTCCCAACACTGCTCCCGGGCGTGTTGTTATTTTAAACGGAGGGCTCGTTTCGCATTCGTGCTGAAAACCGACTCTTATTTTTCGTTGTCTCCTTTTCGTGTCCGCTCCCGCCTCCTGTCCGCCGCGCCGGGCCGCAGCGACGTTTAATTTTATTTACTCGACGGGACGGGCCCACGGTGTTGACGTTGTGAAAACTCAAATTTAAACGATCGCGTCGAGTCGACGGAAGCCGCGGGACGCAGTCGCGCGTCCAAAATATTTGTTTTTCTTTTACTGTGAATAAAAATCACATCGGCAATCACTCGAACGAAATAACGAGATAACGCGTTAATGCAAATAGAAAATCATTTGACGTTTGATTCTTACCTTCCGATAACTTTTTATCGATAGCCGTGGTAACGAATAAATCAAAACGGACGTACAAACACGACGGGCGCGGAAGACCCTAGACCTTGTAACGATTACTTAAATCGTTTGGATAAAAATCTTCGCCGGAGAGCAATAAAAATAAAAAAAATTAAAATAAAAACTCGTAATAGAGTCTTTGTGTTTTCGAAACGATTCGTGCATGGGCGAGGGGTGGACTCTTAAAACGCCGTCGTTCGTACTCGTGATGCCACTTAACCTTAGGAATCACTCGTCACCGAACGATTCGTTTATGGCATTTTGTGAAATTACCTTTGTCACGATTCGAACGAAGTGAACGCAAAAACAAATTAAATATGGTGTCGAAGGTCTTTCGCTAATTGTTTTTAATTAAAACGGTATTTTAGTACGTAATTTAAAAGTGGTCGTTACAAATCAGATCAATACTTGTGTAATATTATCAGCGTTCATTAATTTTCAAAACTCTGCAAAACGTAACAGTCGTACCTGCAAAGAAAATTATAACGTTCTCACAATTAATAATAATGTTCAAAATTACCTTTTTTTATACACCAATAATAGCGCTCGGAACATTCTCGGTCGTTTTTTTTTTTCAAGGGTAATATACCAACCTCACTTGTGGTTGTTTTTTTAGAGCCTAAAGACCAATTCTGACAAATAGCAGCCATTTGTCATTTAAAGTATCATTAATTTAGAATAATATTTTTTATTTTCGATAAAACTTCAACAATAGTCAGAGCGAGACGATAATATGTAAAACACGAGAACCTATAGTGAGTAATGTAGAGTATTGTACTTTTAATCAACTAAACCAGTGTTTCTCAAACTGGGGGCCCCCAAGTATGTTAACAGGGGGCAGTGGAATGTGTCTAAAGGCCGCTTTACTCACATCAATCCCTTTTACTCTGACACATATCTGTGCGATTTATTTTCACGATTTCGAATACTAAAAAACAAACGTTGGTAGATTATTTTTTTCAGAACGGACTCTAGAAGCGAACTCGCGCGTCGGCGTTTCAAAATTTTACTCAAAACGATGGTATTCATCATATAAAAATGTACACATCTACTAAACCCATTCGATTTCGATATTAATACACTAAAAAAATATCGAGCTATTAGCGTTTTATTTGTATTTAGTCATATCTGTTTCAAATTTAAAAATACCATTGAGCTTTTTCAAATGCAGGTAAGTATATTAAAAAACATTTTTTGTCCGTTTTCTCAGTACAAGTTCAACGGTTCGATTTTAGAATAAATTCGAGAAAAAAATGTCTTCACCTTAGAGGGGGGGGAGTAACAGATTTATATTTACTTTCGGGGGGTCGTATTGAGGAAAAAAATGAGAAACACAATACTAAACGACAAACGGCCGTGTTTGTCCGTATTCGTCGCGACTGTTTTATTCCGATTAAACGGTTTTAAAATCCAAACGTTATTTCGTACGAATTCGACCGACACAGAGTTACGTTTGTCGTCACAGATGTTTAGGCATTATTACAAAACGACGACGCGCCCGAGACTCGGAAATCTCGCGGACGATTTATCATGTTTCGCGTTAAAAAAAAAAAACGAAATCAAAAACAAACTAAACGATTCGCGAAAACTCCGTCCAGGACCATTTTCAGAACGCGACAATGATTTATCGTCGACGTCGCGCTCTCGAGCCACACGAAACGACGTCGTGCACCGTCAGGTGAGCCAACCAGAGGCGTATTCGGACCCAGGCCCAGTAGGCCTGAGTTTAGAGCGGTGACATTTGGAGGGCGGCAAATGTGAACAATCTAAAAACAGATTCGAACCGTAAACAATCGCACCCGATCGTTCAAAATTGAACAGCCAACTCAGGGATGGCGGTATTGAACATTTTAGTACCGGTATTCGGTATTTTTTTCTTGCCGGTATTTACGGTATTACCGATTGTACGGTATTTCCGGTAATAACCGTAAAACGGTATTTACGGTAAAATTAGTATTTACCGGTAGGAAAAATTACCAGAAAAATGGTAATCTAAAACATACTGTGGATAGTCTCCTTGGAGAGCTGATAATGCTGATGATCTTCGCATCTAGCAAAGGGTTGAATTTTAAAGAAACGATGTTCAGTTTCTTCAATATAAAGATTCTGAGCAAATTTTCAGTATTATAAATATTAAATAATTAATATTTAGAAAAAAAACCTCCAAAAAAATATTTACGCTCAAAATTTATTTTTACCAAAATATGCAAAACATTTTTCTTATTCTACGCTATAAGTTTCATAAAAATTGGCTGGGCCGATGATTTTTGAATGCTTAAATTCAAAATTCCGTAATTTCAAAACGGTATGCTTAGCTCGAAAAGGGTCTAATTTGTTCGTATAAATTATCACGTCTGTATAACACTTACGTCAGTGATGGAAACTAATTTCAAGTCTCTAAAACCTATCATTTTACGAGTTTTGACTTAATAGCTAAAATCGATTTTTTCTGTAAATTCAGTTGATTTTCAGTTTTTGGAAAGTGTGGAGTATTTTGAAAAAACGCCTATTAAATTAAATTAAATAGAATAAAATAACAAATAGAGACACATAAGTATACTATGACTATAGCGTTAGAATTTGAGATTTTGAGGCAACGGATTTTTTTTTTTTTTTTATAGGGGTTAAACATTTTTGATTTTGCTTATTTTTGCTTATTTTAGTGATTTTAAGGGCTTATTTACGTGCTTATAATGAAGTATTTAAGTGCTTTTTAAGCACTTATTTTGATGATTTTAAGTGCTTTAAGTCCCGAGCCCTGGTGATGATCAATCAAACGGGGAGAAAAAGCCAAGAGTACGGCGATGTATGTACAGATGTGTGTGTGTGTGTGTGTGTGTGTGTGTGTGTGTGTGTGTGTGTGTATATGCATGTGTGTGTGTGTGTGTGTGTAATACGTCGGACGCCGTATATAATAAATACGTATACGAAAAATGCGCACAAATTACCTCCCCCCTCCCACGGTAATCGTATGTATAATGTTCGGGATCTCGTCCGAAACGAAAACATTGATTAATTTCCAAAAGGGCGATGCAATAACTCGATGTTTATGAGTAATTTATTCGTCTGTGCGGTTTCGATTCCACAAAGTCGTATGCGTGCGAGAGGAGGACGACGACGACGACGAGAAGGAGAGCGGAGCGAACTCGGGAAAAACTCCGAGCGAAAACAATAACAAAACGACGCGCGACGGTGTATAATAGACACGACACGGTTAAGAAGTATAAGCGTAGGTACGTTTTGTTTCCTAATGGTTTTACGATAAACCGAATCACGTTCGTTAACGATATTTTATTTACGACGACGACGACGCGAGTGTTTCGAATAATTTTGAAAAAGAAAAAAAAAACGAAATACGTTTTTCGATATCTCTCTTTTTATTTTTATTTTTTTCATTTCAAACGTACTCAGATATGTATATTAGATTTCCCGACGATATCGTGACTCCGTAACAAAAAACAAAAAAAAAAAACAAAAAAAAAATCGTTTTCGAGATAACGGTAAAAATCACTCCGCATCACATATACTGTCCTTTATTTTTATTCCTTTTTTGTTTTCTTTTTTTTTCTTTCGTTTGTTTGTTATTCTCGTAACGATCGTCCGTCTGTTTAACATAATCGATAAATAAAATCGTAGAAAATAATAAACAGCGTACTATGTAAACATGAGTTACGTGAACGCACCGCCGCGGAGGCGAGGAGAACCGTCCAATAACAGGACCTCGGAAGGTACAATACCTACACGACGTTATTGTTATTGTGTACGTGCGCGCGTGCGCGTGTGTGTGTGCGTGTGTGTGTGTGTCGAATGTGATGTCCGTATGTTAATACGTAATACGAAAAACGAGCGTTTTAAATTTTCAAGCCGCGTACAATATGGTACCGAGTCGTGTGCGATCCAACATTTGTTTTTTATTTTATTTTTTATTTTTATTTTTTATTATGAATAACTATCCGCGGCTACTGTGGCCATTGGACGTGACAATGTATACGTGGTTTTGTATTAACACTTATAGATTATGGCGTTGTATAAAGTTAAAAAAAAAATAATAATAAAAAGAAGGAAAACAGAAGAAAAGAAGAACATTTACGTTAACATTTGGATTTTATACATTACATGAGAACATTTAGATACTGTAAGTTATATAAAATAAAATTTGGGTGCTATATTTTTTGGTCGACGAGGGGTGTTTCCGATAGGATTTGGACGAGTTTGACGATGTTCGCTGGATCAGGACCTAATATTTCTGCGAGGTGATCGGATACTTGAAGTTTAATAAAATTCAAGTTTTGTGATGTAAGGGCATTATTAGATTAAGTTATATAATTCGGTTGATTAGATCCAACATTTGTTTTACGGCCGATTCGTGACTCTCACGGCTCCCGCGATTCTTGTCCGTTTCGAGATTTTTTTCCTATAATCTCAAAGTCATTGCAAACACTTTTTACACTTCCAGTCACAACAGCTACTGGAGAGAGGTCTTTTTCCACTTTGCGCCGACTTAAGACGTACCTACGATATACTACTGGCCAAGGCCAAGTGAGACTAAATGGTTTGACAGTGCTTGGATATTCATCGAGATATTAATATTGATCCATTGATTATAACCGACGAAAGGGCAAAAACTTCAAAAAGAAAATTAAATATTAATTTTTAAGTTGTCCTGTTTGTTGTTTTATAATATTAGAGGTCTGACATTTATTATTTTATCTGTTATAATAATAATGTTAAATAATATTTATGAATTTGTGAAGTAATGAAGTTTAAATTGTTCGAACATTCTCTCATTTTTCGGTGAGGCCTATGCCTTAAAAACTCATTTCACATACCATTGGTATCGATGTATTAAATATACTAATGTATATACAATATACATATTATATTGTAAAAGCGTGACCCCCCCCCCAAAAAAAAAAATTATTTTCTGGTTGCGCCACTGTGTCTACGTAGTATCAAAATATACGTGTGTTTCAATTCACCGCGATTGTCACCGCCGTCCACCGTTGCAGTATACATATATCGCGGACTATAATATCGCAGTATCACTTCCCGAAACATTCGTAGATTATATTATACGACGAACAATTTTAACATTAAACCTATTTTTAAAAACCGAATCGGAACCGAAAAAAAAACAAAAAATTTCCCATCAACAAATAATATCGGTACCGGTTCCGGTTTGGGTTCTAAAGATAATCGAATATGGGATTTCGGTCAGGTTCCAGTTCCGATATCTTCTAAAGGTTCCGGTTCAAATAGCGGTATTTTTATTTTCGGTTCCAAGCCCCGGTTATGAAACCGTTTGTCGGTCGTTTCTGTGCGACGCGCTCGTGACGTTCAATCGAAATCGACTACGGTTTTATTTTTCTAAAAAATATAAAATATAAATATAATATTAATATATCGGTCACTAAGAGGACGAGAAAAATCGTGGCCACGGACATTCAGGACCGTGGACGGGGCCTCCAGGGGGGGCCCAAATCTTGGCCCCTTCTTAAGTACGCCCCTGCTTTAACCGGCGGGCGTCGCGTCCGGACGACTCGTGTCGTAACGATTTTTATTATTACATAGTTATATCACTCGGACGCCTACCGCGTGGTAGATGGTCGGTGAATGGTGGTGGATATATCATACCAACGCGCGTGGATCGTTATTCCGAACGACTCGGAAAGAGGAGAAAGAGAAAAACACGGGAAAACACGCGTCGTAATAGAGACATCGATCACCGACGGACGCGCGCGCGCCGCAACGACAACGGCCGATACGCGCGCGTCGTGTATTTACACGCGTAACGGCCGCGTGATTTACGAGTACCTGCCGGCGGAAACGCGCGGCCGCGGCCCACCCGGGGTGTTCCGTGCCCCGAAAACGTCAGCCTACACGTCGATAACGATCACGAATCACGACGACGACCGCGACCACGACGACAACCACGGTAACCAGATGATGATAATAATAATAATAACAATATAACGATAATGACGATAATAAGACGTAATAACGACGTCACGGAGATTCCGCGAGCGAGCGGGACGGGCGCGCGCGCCACACGTCGTACGCTCATGCAACCGTCGTGACGGTTCGGACCGGAGGCGACGACCATCTGGTCTCGCGGTCCAGAAGCGTCGGAACGTGGGGCCGGCGGGCACCACCGTGGTCACGGATAACGGACGCGCGTGTCGTACAACGGCGTGTCTCGTCGGGATCGACGCGGAGCTACGTCTTTCGTCGTATTATGTGTAATGAAATATATTATTATTAAATTCTGTGCGTGTTTTTCGAAAGACCCGCGGCCTTATTTTATATGAATCTTGAAAAAAAAAAAATTAATTCGATCATCTCTCTTAAGACCGGAGATATCGCTTCGGGTAAATCTCGGAGGGACACCCTGTATATCGGCATATCGACATCGCGTTGTGTCGACGTGTTTGTACTCAAAACTCGACGAGTAACTGTTACACGACGTAGCTGGTATAGCACGTCATCTATGAGTCAGTGGCGTGAGACATTGTGTTTTTTCCGATATTTTAATCGAAAATACGCGTTTTGAATCGAACGAATTTTCACCGTTTGCACAACCAAACGGAAAGCAGACGATTTCTCGTGTGAAATTTCGAAAAATCAAAAATTTTTCCCGGTTAAGTAACAAACGTTTAAACACAGTTTTGAAAAAATCATCTCAAAATATCCAAACTCAAAATTTAATCAATTCAATTTATTTGTACTTCTAATAATTTTAATTTCGACGAAGCCCTCGATGACGAGATTGAAAAAAAATCATGGCCCGCGTCGCTCAAAAGGTCGCCGCACAGTGGTCTGAAACGTCATTTTACGCGGCCAAAAGTCTATATTTTAAATTTCTATTCTAATGTTTTTTTTTTTTTTTGATTGAACTATTATCTACATACACTGTTGAATATTAATACAGAGTTACAATTTCCTAAGTATAAATTCTAAATAACTATAACATTTTCAATAAAATATTTCTTTATTTTTATCACTTTTTCATCGAATTTTATAGTTTTACTTGCATAATTTTTCAAGTCGTTTAATTTTTTTTTTTTTTTTTTTTTTTTTGATTACTTATATTTTTATTTCAAACTATAAGGTCTCTTGGTTTATATTTAAGTGAAAAAGTAGTTTTTTTTTTTTTTTTATTAATTTTTTTTTTCAATCTTAAAAAATATTTTTCAATATTTTTTTAATTTTGAAAGAGTGCCACTTAAAATTATGCATTTTTTTTTTTTGTAGAACAAGTATATGTCATAGAGCAAGTTCTTAGCTATTGAGAAACATATATTTGTTAATACGCTGGTAAACGATACTGGCGTAAAATAATTATTTTTATCACAAAACAGGTATTATCGTAAGAAATGCGTCACTTAACAATTTATCGTCTTTGATTTCAAATCTGTCGCCGGTCCCCGCTTTATACGATACGTACGTCGAATAGTATGTAACGAACGATTTCGTTAGGATTCACGTGCAACGGGATTCTTCGATTTGATTTGCTTTGATAGTGATTTCTGTTTCGAGCTGTGGCTCTTGTCAGATACTTTAAGGTGTTGATGTGAGATTAAAATGGAATTGGTCGTGTTCTTAATCTTTATATTTTCTTTGGTTCGTGTTTTTTATTTGATTCGAGGGAGAGTTCAGTATGTTTATTTTTGATTTTTTAGATAGCTTTAAGATTTCTTCATTGATGGTTGTGATTTTTGTTGAATTTAGAATTGAATTATTGTTTATGAACCAGTCACTACCTGTTATTGTGCTTAAAATTTTGGATTGTGTGTATTCGAGTTTGATCATACTAATTTTGGACATATTAGAAGCCCATGTTGGTGCCGCGTACAGTAGAATCGGTCGGATGTAGGTTTTGTAAAGAAGGATTATGGTTTTTGTTGACATTGAGCTTTTTTTGTTTAGTGGTGGGTAGAGTTTGAACTTGGCGGATTTCGCTTTGTATATAGCTGTGCGGATGTGTTTTGAAAAGTTGATTTTGTTGTCTGTATGGACTCCGAGATATTTAATTGATTTTGACCATTTAATTTTGGTGTTTTTTATTTTAATCAGATTTGTGCTTTCTAGAGATTTTCTGGAGAATATTACTGCTGAAGTTTTTGTGGGATTAATTGAAAATTTTCATTCTTGGAACCAGGGATCGGCAAGATCAATTTGTTTTTGGAGTTGCTTGACTGCTGCGTTGTTAGTGTGACCTGAGGCGTAGAAAAGTTTGTCGTCCGCGAACAGTGCTACTTTGGCGCCAATTAATATTGGTATGTCGTTTACGTATATTAGGAATAGATGCGGAGATAAACATGAGCCTTGTGGGAGGGATTCTTCGCCCGTCGCTCGGCGAACAAAAAAAAAAAAAAAAACAATACACGTGCCGGGGACGTGACCGACGTCGCGTTTTTAACGACTCGTTAAGAGGTGTTGCCGAGTGATTTGTACGTCGCGGTAATCGGTGTGCACACCGACGAGTTATTATAATATTATAGTCGTCGTGTTGTCCGGGCAGTGATCCGAAACCGCGGCCGTATCGTGTCGTTGGACGAAAAAAAAAAATGAATAAAAACCAAAATTAATAACGTGCCCGCCGGGACGTATGCAAATTCTAAAAATCACTTGGCAAATTTTAGCAAATTGATCGCAAAATATTTATGAAGGTTCAAAGTCCCTACCACAAAGTGGTGGTGCCAACTTCACGCAGGTTGTGTAGAGAGTATATGTATACGCGTGCTATGGATCGCCGAGAATCGATCGACGGTAGATTTATCACCGGGGAATCGATCGCCAGTACGATAATTGATCGTGAGAGCAATAATTGGTCACTTAATGAATAACGATATTATGTAAACACTATAAATTATCTGAATAAGACTCTGAATAAGACAGAACAACGAACTCTCGAAAGATTTGAAATGTGGTGTTGGAGAAGGATGCTGAGAGTGAGTTGGATAGAACACCGTACCAACGAAGGCATACTCAGTGAAATAGATGAAAGCAGAGAGATTCTCAAAACCATCAGAGCAAGACGATGGAACATGATTGGTCACATATTGAGGCACGAAAATGAGCTAATCTACAGAATAATAGAAGGGAAAATGGAAGGCAAAATGAGCCGAGGACGTCCAAAAAGTTCATTTGTCAAACAAATGATTTCCGATGCTAGACCATCAAGCTACGCCGAACTGAAGAAGTTAGCTGGGAACAGGGAAGAGTGGAGAGCGCAAGTCCAACTGCAAAACCAACCTTAAAGGTTGAATACCAAGAGAGATAAATTATCAGTAGTATGTTTATATATATTATATGAATTTGAATGCGTTCCGTGGCGTATTTAATATGATATACAGTAAAACATTTTTAAAACGCAGCGTCATTTGGTGACCAACAAATTTGTCCGCTATATCGAGGTTTTCGTTGTAGAGGAGATGAACAACTACTAGGTCTTTGAAACCGGACTGTTGGTACATTACGTTTCAAGGAGGATTCCGTCTTAGAGAAGTTTCACAGTATACAAATAATAATATAACCAAGTAACATTGAACAATAACGTCAAGTACAATACTAAAATAGTTTGCAGTCGAATTCGATTTATTCATCATTAATTATTATTATTTATTTTAAAGCGTTATTATGCATTAAATTTATTTGTTTATATGTATTTAAAAAAACGTTAAAACATCGCTTTTTTTCACATCTGTTTACCAATTAATTTTAAAATTCGTTTATCGGTGTATCCTACATTCACGAATGAACCAGCGTTGGAACGACATCGCCAAAATGTACCATTCCTCTTTACAGCGATGAGCACCGATTAAGCAATAACGATCAACGTTTTCCCTTACTCTGTTACACCGAACATAGTTTAAGTGGAACGCAAGTGTTAAGGCGAAGTGAATCGAATTAAAAAAAAATATTTTTCTATAACAATTGAAGTAACGTAGACTTTTTAAAGGGAACAGACCTTAGTTTCCAACTTCGAAATTAATATCAAAATTGTAAAAACGTAATTATGTATTAAATACATAATACATTTTATCATACGTACAATTATTATTCGGTATTTTTATCTTCACTACTAGCTCAACGCAGTGCTTCTCAATCTTTTTAGCGTCGTGATCAAAATTTTACCCTGAAAATCTGAAAACCCATTTCAAAGCTTAAACGCGAAATTCCTTCTCAGTATGCCTACGCATAGTACCCGATATAAGTGCATTCCCTTCGATTGTGTTCACTGAATAACCGTCGAATTATACTCACAAAATTATTAATTACATTCTCTCAAAATATCGAATGAATCGGTATGTTCTTGATAAATCGTTATTCGATTAAGTTTCGGTTTTTTTTTTCGGCACCACAAATAATATATTCAAACGAAATAAAACGAAACTCCGAAACACCATTTTGTATCAATTTAAAACGCGTATTCTTCGTTTCCGAAAGTTAGAAAAAACAAACATAATATTATCAACTTGTGCTTTCCTGTTTCGTACTTTTTGCCTTACGAGTAGTGTACGGATTTTGAATTTCTTTCAATAAATACTCGTAAATGAAAAAAACGAAAAAAATTCAGCTCAATAAAGTTTCGTTTCGTAATAATAATAATAATAGTGATAATATTAATTTTCCGTATGAAATACATTTTCGATACGAGCGCTGGCCGACGTAACGTCTCACGCGAGGTCTTTACTACGTACACTCGCACTCGATTATCCGCGCACGAGCGAATTATGCCGTTTCCGATCGACGGCCGTCAATTAAAACACTAATAAGTTACGAATTCGGTCGAAAAGTGAGGTCGGTTTTAAATATTGACTTTTTAAATCTACTTCTCCGTCACGTGCAGTGGTGTATTGGAGGATATACGCGGGTATACGGCGTATACCCTGTAAAATTACTAGAGATACGCAGGTATACGCGCGTATACCCACGTATACCCCAAAATTAATTAAAGACATAAGTATAAGATGTATATGATCAATTTTTTTTTTACCACATTCATTGCAAACAGAACGAAATTATGTGATAAAAAGTAAGTTCTAACTCCATCTTATCCTATTGCATGGCGTAAATATGTTTAAAAACTTTTTTTTGGGGGAAAGGGGGGAGATAAAGCAATTTAAATATAAAGACGCGGTGGTATACCCCACGGCCCATCATAAGTTAATTTTAGGTTTGGTTGGACATTTTTTTTTTTTTTTTTGAGAGAGAGAGAGGATTAAGCTCCCCACCCCTCTCCCCTCAATATACGTGCTGAGCGTATACCCTAGAAAAAAATTACGAATACATCACTGGTCACGTGCAGCAGACACAGTAATTATTATTTTAATCTCGATTTTCACTTTACGTAGAATTTCCCACCGTTTTTAATGCGGACCATACTCACGATCTCCCAGATCGGCCAGGTCTATCGTTACAATGAAGTTTTACCAAATTGTTTACAATCACGGTAGTAGTTCGTTATTACTCTCTATGGAATCTACGACCCAAGAACCTTTTCGACCGAATCAGCCGTCATAATTTACCAGTTGAACTCAAATTAAATTAAATAGAGAATTTTCAACAAAAAAAAAAAAATTGTTTGTTTATTTTCTTTTGATAAATTGGATAATTTATTTAAAAATCAGTTTTTTTTTTTAGTATTAATTGAGAATTTTTCAAATAAATCATTCTTGTTAAACCTTTTTTTTTTTTGATGAATTTGAATCATCTTTAATCGAACTCTTAATGAAATTTCTTAAGGAAATCAAAATAACCGCGAAGTCGTATACATTTATTAAATTAACATTTAAAATAAAAAACCATTTACCCCTTTTTTTATTAATTATTTAGAACTAGTTATTGAACAAGGGATTACGCGCGGTCTCTACGGAGGCTATAAGCTCATCAATCTCACAGCTAACTACACCCGTGCTCACGATCTATAACACAAGTTCACTATATTATTAGCTTTTATATACTCTTAGATACTATATACGAGTACACGTTGATAATTTTTTCAACAAAATTCCTACTTGGCTGCCCAATAACACAATTGAATATTTTTTTCGACCTTATTATTATTATTTTTTTTATTTTAACCAAGAACCGCATTCATATGTATGGCGTTAAAAAAGATTAATGGCGGTTATTCATGAAAAAAAAAAAAACAAACAAAAATGTTATACAAATGTATGATTTGTTAGCGGAATGTTCGTGCGCACCGGATCGCGCGATTACAATCAATGAATTATTGGTATAAATTATCATATTTTAACAAACGCGCTGTATAATCTGGTATTACGTATGTAATGCTACGTGTAATAAGTGTAAATATTTGAAAAATCGAAACTCAATAGGAGAAAAAGTAAAACTCAAAAACTTATCAACACCTTTTGAGCTTGTTAAAAAGCGATTGTTTTTTTGTTTTTGTTTCACTCGCGGTGGTGTCGATTTTTTTTTTTTACAGTCTACGTTTTAGAAAATAAAATTCTAATCATAACTCTGAGTGTACTTTAAATTCGTTCAACACACGTGTGTGTTGAACAACGGTCGTGAATAACGACAGTGATGTATTCGGTATTTTACAGTGTGCTTGAATTTCGATGTATTCATAATGTATTATATTTTACACGTTATAAAAACAACAAAACATATCTATGGTTTCATGAAAAACAATTAAATTGTAAAAAAAAAAAACCCCGTGTTTGTTTTCGTAATTAATAAATGTTTACTATTATTATTATTATTATTATTATTAATTTTTTTTTTTAACGTGTAACTAAGCGTTTCAACATGAAACGCGGTACATATTAAATTACTCGAAACAGTTAAAAACTAATAGTGCATAATTTATACGTACGACTCAAAAAATACACTATTACGGTACCGTAATAATTCATTTGGAATATTCGAAAAATGCTTGAGAAAAATTATAATTTGCATCAAAAAACCATTTAGTACTCGTTTTTAATTTATTTTTAGGAAAAAAAAAGTGAAATAAAATCCATTGATTTATTAAAAATTCAACTATCAATTGAGTTAATGAATTGTTTAATCCGTTTCAAGACCGCAACATACTTCTGAACTCCGTCAATACATTCACAAAAGGGTATATATACATTTTTACTACATTGAATAAATTAAAAAAGTTTCAGTCCGCCGAACTCTCAATACACCTATACATTATAGGTCTATGTAACAATATATTATAATTTGTGTGTGTGTGTGTGTGTGTGTGTGTCTGGTCTTGTCTGGTGCTGTGTGAGGTGTTGCGCTATACATGAATGGTTGAGTGCTTTTAGAGAATAATGTTTTTTTTCGTTTACACTCAGTGACAAAATTGAAGAGGGGGCTTGAATATTATATAATATTTTGTCACCGAAAATAAAACATAATAATCTGTGGAACGCTGGTTTCCCGATAAACGAGTACGTAACAATATCATAATAAACAAATTATTATTTGGTGAACGTTTGTTGTCATTGGTTCCGTTAGAATTTCGACGAAATTAAACGTGTCATAAAACTCTATGTGATCTACTTACTTCTAAAACGTTCTGACGTTCATATTTCATATTTTCATCTTACGTTCATATGATCGATTCACAATAATAATATTTCTTCGTACGAATCTGTAGGTATTATTCATAATTCCAGATCATCGGCCGCGTCAATCGTGTTAATTTTAATTTTATAATTGCGTTTAGTTGAAAAATAATAATAATAATAATATAATTACACACAATGAAATATACTATACGACTTAACGTATGAAAGTATCAAATTATCATAAACAAAAAACTCTAATGAATTAACGATAAGTGCATAAAAACGTAAATTATTCAGATTATAGAATGGGGTGTGAATGCATTGGGATTTCTAAGATTTGGAGGAAAGTAGCATTTTCTATTTGATTACATTTTCCTTCCTCACTGTAAGATAAATTACTTTTTTGAAAAACCGATTTAAATACATATTGCAAGATTTATTTATTTTTTTTATTGAATATTTTATGATATTATATATATTTTTATATAACACGTATATAAACACATTTCAGATGTTTTATTAAGTCGTGAATTATTTTAAATTAAATTTTTTATAAATATGGAATTTGTATAAAGTTTGTGTATGTTATATTCTGAAAAAATTAAATAAAATGTAATTATTTTTTTATAAAGTATATATACCACGAATTACAACTCGTCAGCAATATATAAGCAGAATATGTGACGGAGATTCATTATGTTATTTGACTTATTGAACACCGGCAATGTTTTCGTGTACAATTTAAAACACTTATACGACTACATTTCTACGGAGAAAAATATTTACTTGTATTTACGAATATTTTCTTAGTTTTC
Source organism: Therioaphis trifolii (assembly GCA_027580255.1). Taxonomy (NCBI): domain Eukaryota; kingdom Metazoa; phylum Arthropoda; class Insecta; order Hemiptera; family Aphididae; genus Therioaphis; species Therioaphis trifolii. Next base: position 26,661,917 of record CM050406.1, read on the forward strand.
TTTAAATATGGCAATCCCGATTTTTCACAAAATACGTATGAAACGAGAGATAATATTTATTTTTGACAATTTCGATACTCGTTCAAATTTGTATTATTGGGCCACCAGTTTAAAAAGATAAAAGTATTATAAATGTATTGAGTAGACGCGTCCTTGAAAAATCCGCAACCACTTATCCGCTGCTCCGAATGTCATAATATACGCTCAAACGTCTATTAAACTATCGGTTCACTGATACAAATTTAAGTGTCGAAATTTCGACGTAATGTTTGTAATAAAAACAAAGCGAATAAAAAAAATAATCACGATTTCCAAAAAAAAAAAAAAACGTTCCCTCTCATAATATTTTTTTCGTCTGAAAAAGCGGTCAATATAAATCTGAAAAATCACGACGATAAAAACAATTGAAAATAATTTTTATAATAAAAATACGTGTGGCACTCGGAAAATGTCACGGTAAAGCTATTGCATAGCATTTTTAATAACTTAGGAAGCGTCAATTATTTTTTACGTGCGTTTAAATGTCCAATTTGATGTAAAAATAAGAAATTTTGTTAAAATGCCAACTTTCAACGCTTGTAAAAAAATATTGTGAATAACGATTTTCGATATTTTTTCATCATCGGTAGAAATACTTATGAGTATTATTGCATTAAATTTTCAGTTCTTAATATCCAAAGGTTAAAATTTTACGAAGCAATAACTTCTGAAAAATGAGACATTTTTCAATATTTTCAAAGTTCTATATATAAGTCAAAAGCCGTTAAATCTTTTTGAAATTCAAATCGAGTATGCGCGTGACTACTATTAGTAGTCAGTAAAATTCATAGCTCTAGTATTGATGGAGTTTTGGCTAAACACCTAAAATAGATTTTACGAATATCGAGAATACGTTTTTTGTCAATTTTTCGGTAGTTATCGCCCACACTTGGGAAAAACTATTGATAAATTCAAAAAATGAGCTCTTAAAAGTATCATCTCGACAAAATTTCCGTTCTAAAAAGTTGCCGGACGAAATTTTCGGACCAGTATTTCGATAAAAAAAATCGTCTCTATACATAACAACAACAACAAAAAAAAAAAAATGCGTGTTTGGTGTTTTTCGTTACGGAATTTCTCGATTCGGTCGCCACGCTCAAAGCCCGCGATAATAGCTATGCAATAGCTTAATATTTTATAATTTTTTTTTTCCATGAAAATGTAAATGTATATATTAAAATGTTTTAGAACGAACGTAGAAAAAAAACAAAACGAAATCGAATGAATGTATCATACGATAGAGTAAGGTCACGTCATGTAAATCTCCGTAGGAAACCGAGTGTATTATGATATTCTTGACCCAGACAGACACACACACACACACACACACACACACACACACACACACACACATCCAACACCTTACGCGTTATCTGTGAACGCACGTAACACACTTTCCGGGTGTCATCCCGGGTGATATTGTGATGAATACGTCGTTTTCCGAACAGACGTGGGAGTGGACAGGATTCCAAACACTCGGAGGATATAACGGATCACGACGACGTCGTGAGACTCGGGACGTGTTGTTATTATTTTTCTCGACTGCCGTTTACGTGCCTATTACCATATTATATCACATTATTATATTACGTTTTATTATACTTTATTATCATCACGCTCACACGGGCCGAACGCGTATCACACGTCATTGCAGGCCGTGCGTTGTGCGCGCGTCCACGTACGCCGTGCCGCAATAAAACCCGAGTAATCATTATCGTTTTTTTTTTTTTTTTTTTATTACCTATTAACGCGATAGTGATTCGAGTCGTTTTCCAAAACACTCGTATATAAAACATTGTTTTAGACGCGCACGCCAGTCCTCCTCACCAGACCATAATAATAATAATAATAATAATGTAATGCTCCGTGGCGTCGGGACGGGGTGCAGGATAACGACGCTCGCTCGTTTTTATACTCGTACGTACATATAAATTCCCATCGATAAAACTTTCTAAAAGCGTAATGTAAACGTATTATTATAACGCTATTTATTATTCTCCGATAACCGTGTGTGTCGGTCGTTTTTTGTCTTTTTAAAAGACATACGAGTGTGATGTTTCTATAAATCGTTTGCTAATCGATAGGCATTTATTTTACTTCTATACGATATAATGACGCGCGCGTACGAGTATCTGAAAAAGTGAAATTAAAATAATAAAACGATAAAACATCCATAACGAAGTCGTCTCGCGTTATAGAAAACCACTATTAATGACAATAATGTTTACAATACGACGATCCCGTACATTAATTCAATAATATTATTGTGCATTTACGACTCCCGCGGACGTTTGCCGAAAAGATAATAACCTGACCTAACGTCGTTTCACGCGACATTATACCGAGTCGATCGCCACTAAATAATTATAATAATAATAATAATAATAATATATTATAAACGTATTAAATCATTTTAGTGAACTTATACGGCGTGCACTATGATAATAATGCAATAACATAATAACCTATCTAGTGTCTGGGAAAGGTTAGAAAAGAAAGAAAGAAAGAAAGATAGTAAATATATTTTTTTTTTTTTTTTAATTTATGATTTCTGATTTATCATTTCGTTTCTTTGTCATAAAAATAAAGAAATTAAAAAATATGGTACGATTTAATTTGTTGAATTATCCATTAAGTTTTAAACAAAAGCAGCTTTGGAGCACTTCTTGAATACTCTGTGAGTAGTTTAATTGAGATACGAGATACCTAAATATTTTTACATCCTATCCATTTTGCTTGTAATCGGTGGCTGATCCAAGAAGGGTCCAAGGGGACACTTGCCTCCCCCCCCAAAGCTACCCATAGTAATACCTTGTCACCCGAAATACCTAATTGTATTAATAGAATATTGACAGATATTTTCACTCGTCATACAATATATTGTTGGAGCGTGGTCGTTATTCGTAGGATTGGTGCACATAGCTTCTCACACACATACACACACACATTCAGCCAAATTATATCGTACTTTTACTTCCCTCCCTCCCTCCCCCAAAAAAAAACATCGATTTTTGGATCCACCACTGCAGTTTTAATACGTCGTACTTTTGAACTGTTCTCTGTCCGTTCAATTTTTGTATTTGACATTGACGGTACAATATCCAGCACAGTTTCAACCTGAAAATCATTAAGAACGCCAATTTATTGAAATATTACGTTCGGATTGAACTTTTAACTTCTAAATGCGAATGATTCTGAAAACGATTTCCGACTTCAATCACTTTGAGAAGCATATCATTACGTCCGGATTGTATTTACGTCGTACGAACCTTTTTATATACCGAAAACGAATATTATTATTTTTCATTACATTTACCGAGATGAAAACGGTCGACGGGTGTAAACTTATTGCCCTCTTTTGACGACAAATCAATACTATTATTATTTTTTTTTCTTTTTAAAAAATATAACTTTGATTTAAAAAAATCACAATCTTAATTGTATATTACATGCGAAAAATAAGTAAGTATAAACGAGATAATTAGAAAACTGTCAATGAATACATTACTGATAATTGATATTCAGTGTTGTAAAAAGATAACTCATAAATTATCTAGATAAGATAACAGATAATTCAATTTTAATTTATCTAGACGAGATAAATAGATAACACTTAACATATTTATCTAGATAATAGATAAAAGATAACCATTTTTATCTAGATAAATTAGTGATACTCATATTGAAAGTAAAAAATAATAAAACACAAAATACGTCTTCACGGCGAGAACACTGAGACGATACAAAATATAATGTAGACTAATTGTTGGTCTCGGCGACCAGTCGCGCCTAGGAAACCAGCACGCACCAACGACAGGTCGTAGTGACCGGTCGCGTCTAGGAAATCGTGCCTTTACAGAGCTCGGTTTAATACAATTTTGTATCGAAATTTTTTAAATCATTGACTCGACAATTTATCTAGATGTTTATTCTCAGATAACAAATTTATTTATCCAGATAAGATTAACAGATACTCGAAATAATTTTTATCTAGATAAATTATCTAGTTAATTGTATCTAGATAATGCCCAGCACTGTGGACATTCGACAAATCATTGTTATAATAATAGTAATTCACGAGCATAACATAACAGAATTTAAATTTAGACCTTACCCCGTTCCGAACGGGTGGTGGTGGTTTTGCGAGTGGCCCAAACGTTCCCACGGGGGTCCGAATGGGCGCTCGGTCCACGTAGAACCACCGGCGATCGAACTTTGCGCACGCGGATCCCCCCCCACACCCCCCGTGAGGAACATCAAGCATATCGCGACGTACAGCCGGGCGCACGCTATAAGTTTAAATTATAATATTTTCTCGAGCGTCGTACGATTCGCAATAATACGATTTTGGCGAAAAATCCCATCGGGCATGATGTACACACGTTCTCGGCCGGTTTCGTCGTGGGGAGAAACGCGGTGTAATAATATTCACCGCGTCGCATACACACACACACACACACACACATGTATACATCTACACAACATCACATATTTTATTATAGGTAATACATATTATGGTATATAACACTGTGCCCCACCTCCACCGCCGCGTCGGTCGACCGCGGAATAACTCAAGTTTTAGGGCCAATAAACGTCTACTCCGATCCGTCCCGTTGTAAATCTCGCGGCGACGGCGTCGTCTCTATATAGCGAGCGTACAACATTACACTTACAAGGGTTTTACATTTTTTTTTCTCATTTCGGAAACATTGTTTGGCCCGCCTGATTTCTCATACACGTGTATTCGAAACGCACATTACACACACACACACACACACACACACACACACACACACACACACACACACACACACACACACACACACACACACTGTCATACGCATAAAACCTATGTCGTGTTATGGAAAATGCCGCTCGCATATTGGTTTTGGTTTTTTTTTCTCGCCCCATTATTATCATCGTTCATATTGTTATTACCGTCGATTCGTGTGTGACGTCAAACTCGATGTGGCGTGTGACTACATTATTGCGTACCCCTCTTGATTAAAAAACATCCGCTTTTTTTTGCCACTCGGTTAATTAGTGCTGCGCGCGATTCGTACGAATTCATTCGATTGTTTTCAGAACCCGTTCGGTACTTGTCTGTCAAAAAAAAAAAAGAAAAAAAATCATTTTTTTCGACCACGTGGGTTGGGGGGAAGTATATTTAGCCGGAGAGGGACGGGTGTGGCGTACACGTGCCGAGTACTCTTGGACTATTGCATGCCTACTGCGCGACTCCACACGGGTGCGACTTGGGGAGGGGAGATGTTTTGAGAAACCTCAAAACTCATAATTAGTCCCCCCCCCGAATATTTGAACTAAAATACTCACATTTTCACTAGAGTATTCGATTTTGATACTTTATTTTTCACTTTATGTCATTCTTCTTCTTCTTCTTCTTGTCTGTAATCGACCATTAAGATCATACATTCAAACATATATCTTGCCATTTCACTCTATCCATATCACTTTATGTCATTTTTTGTTCAAATTCATTATTTCACCACTCATATTTTGAAATAAGTTGTGTTTGATTTGTGGAATAGTTGAAGACTTTGATAATGACGCTAATAATAATAGTATACGATCAATATTCAATGGTACTGTTACGATTAGAAAATATATAAAGTGGTGTTCAAATCGCTATTATCATTTCAGTAAGTCCTGTTATACGGGAGACCAGATACGTCGACATTTTTCAAAAATCGTTTTTTCTTATGTAAAAATTCAGAAAAAAAATCTCCATCGATGGGCGCGAAAACCGAATGCGTCCATTGAATAGTATTGAAATAAAATGATAAAAATTGATTTTTAAATTTGTGTCGGTTGCAATAACCAGATACGTCCGGACGTATTCAATGAAATAGTATATATATCCATTTTTTTTTGCGCCAGACACTTTTATATAAATTTCGATTTTTCATTGTTTGCAATAACCAGATATAAAGAGTTGTATTTTTTTTACGTAGCGTAAAAACATGAAGTTGTATTTTATTTTATTTTAATATATTTTATTGTTTGTCGGAGTATTCTGGTACAGCTTTTGGGTGACTTTGTGATCCAGCATTAGTCGACACCGATTTCGCCCGTATCACGTGACGAAAAAAAAATAATAATAAAAAAACTTGTTTATTAATTTTTTGTCTTTATTTCTGTTGCAGGTAAGAACTTTATACGTATGGAATATTTTGTCGATTAGAGCAGATAGTGTTATGTCGTACACCGATTACTACGAACAACCACCACGCTCGCGGTGACGTAGTGCAATGATTCAGCGGTACCAATATAATATTATCAATGATAATAATAAATGATAATAATTAGTAAAAATGTTGCTTTTTAGCCTCTTAATATGCGCTTAAAAACTCCAAAATATGCGCGCTATAAATGGCACGAAAAAACAAAAAATGTGCATTTAACTTGAAAAAATAATAATTATAAATTTATTATAAAAAAAATTAAATGTTATTTATAATTACATTTACCGATTACTTATTAATAAATAAACTATTTTATAAACTGCCAAGAATTATTAATACATCGGATCGTCGCGCGTCGATGAGTTTGTAGAACGGTGAAAAATTAAATATTTTTCGCTTTATTTCCAATAATTTAAATATTTGATAAAAAAATAATCAAGTAAATCATTATTTTCAACAAAATGTGTATTTTTCCTATAATATGTGAAAATCCACTCAAAAATAGCACTAAAAACCCTAAAATACCAAAACAGCACTAAAAACCCTAAAATAGCAAAATAGCAATAAAACCCTAAATATGCAAAAAATGGCAAAAAAAAAGTTCGTGTATGACATCAGATAAGTGTGAAACATGTTTCTATCTTACTTAGGGTGTTCTAAGACGAACCAAAAAAAAAATATGCATTTGCCACAACTTCCGAGCGTTGATTATCATACAGACGCGTTAGCGTTAGGTAAATTACTACAGTCGGCGTGGACGTCACGAAAGTGATAGTTTAGGAGTGAGAAAACATCCTCTGGGGTTTTATGCGAGTCGAACGCCGTGCGCCGTATGCCTTATTTGGAGAAGCCGAACCAGCTGTGGATTCCTAGACGTTTAACGAGTTCTCGGCTAAGGTCTATGAAGTCATATTCGACCGAAGTGCTTTTTTTTTAATTTTAACATTATACACTGTGCGTGGTCGAATAAATAGTGTCGAAAAATTTACTACATTTTTTTAGTCATCGCCTCAGAGAGTTCTGGGCAACGTGAAATTCGTCGAAAACTTGTTTTTTTTTTTTTAATACAATAAAACAATTTGTTTTCAAACTAAAACAATGAAAAATAAAAAAAAAATCGATTGAATGAACCGTGCTTAGACTTTTGCAATCAAAAAGTTATTTTTTTTTCCGAGAACGGTATTCAAAATAGAAAAACAACGAGTTAAAAAAAAAAATTTTAATTCTAATCGAATCAATTTTTTTTTTTTAATCTGATCACTCACTATACATCTATTTTGAGCATCTAACTAATCGAATCGCTCTGCTAGATCGTCTTCTGTGTTAAAAATAGATGAATGTGATAAATTTATTCTAAAAATTCGTCACCCTGTCAAGTCGTTTTAAAGTTGCCATCTGGGGGTATTATTATTGTCTCTTTACGTCCCTCGTCAATGCGGTTATGGTTTCGTATATGATTCAAGGACGCGTAGGTTAGGTTAGGTAACTGGTAACTGGCGTATCGTTTTTATCTGACTTGTGCTGCCTATTAAAATTTGTACCATTGTAAATAATCGAGTCAAAAAATTGAAAAAACTGTTGAGAATTTAACTTTATTGGAATTTGTAAAAAAACGTATATCGAAAAATACACGATAATTGATTTTAATAAAATTTTAAATTCGACGAAAAGCAATTAACAGTCAATACTTGTGATTTAGTAATTTATTTGATTTGAGATATATGCTATTTTTAAATATATAATTTGATCTTAATGTCGTGTCTCGCCAGAAAATAAAAATTCTGGGAATCGGCGGTCCTGTATTAACCCCGAGTCGCCTCTTGTCGTCCGTCACCGGCTAATAAAATCGTATTTCCACGTCCTGACCGCGAGACGGAGAGAAGTGCTGCGAGTATACCACTTACTCGTTAACTTACGTGCGTACGTTTACGAAAATCAGGTATAATTTATCGTTATTAACCGTGTTATCGGACGCGTTTCGGTTATAGGTTATAGTTTTCGGTAATAAAATCAAAGAGAACAGGTTTAAAACGTCGTAAAGGGTGCTGCTAAGAGTTACCATTATAATGTTGTTGTTGTTGTTGTTGTTGTTATTATTATTACGTTATTATCGTCGCATCGTCAGCAATCCCATTATTCGAATGTTAATTTAAAATTAATAATAAACTTATCGCGAGAAAACGATTTATTCACACACCCTCTCGCGTCGTCGTAATATCTCTCGCATTCGTTTCCGCCCCTGGCCGTGTGCGCGGCCTCTTTTACCCTTTAACCAATCGTAAAAAACAAATAAATAAAACCGTCCGATTGAGACGTCTCTCAGTGCCGGGCAGTCGGCATATTCTTCGTAATAACGTAATAACAATAATTTAACGTCTCACGTCCTTCCGTCGTCCGGGTGTCGAACACTATTAAAAACGGTCGTATTTCGTAATAATCACGGATCCAGCCCACTTATTGATAACGATAAATAATTAACACGCGCGTGTGTGTTGGTATCGATGTTTATTACGACTATTACTCCTGTCGAACGCCAGGCCGCGCGGGCAATAACGATGTTATTATCACCGCACAACACCTTTTTTTTTTTTTTTTTTTTCACTCCGATCGTTAAATGAGACGCGTCGGTTGGCCGCAAACGCCGTGAGTATAGTTATATTGGATCGTAAATAATAATCGGAAAAGATCGAATAAATGAAATTGGAAACGAAAAAAAGGGAGTACACGCCGTTTCGTAACAGATCTGCCGACGTGTAATATTTTACACCAGACGCAGACGATTAACTCACTATCGTACATGGTGGGGGCGGGGGGCGAACGTCCGATTCGGGCATTGCGACGGTAGCAATAAACAAGGTTATTCGAAATTCGAGGGCAATGATTTTTTTTTTTTAATTTTTTTTTTACCCATCGAGATTTTCGACTTTTTAACCTTCAGGCGGGCGCGCAAAATTACCTTGCGGCGGGGGGCGCGTAGCGGTATTTACACCGCTCTAGTTTCCATCCATATTTAGTGCATAAATAATTTGTTTGTACTCAAATTAGACTATTTAGAACAAAAATATTTTTTAAACATGTTTCAAAGATGTTAAAGAGCAATAAGCGAAAATAAATTAAACAATAGAAAATAAACTTTTATATTTTATAACAGCCTTTTTTTCTTTTGACCAAACTTAATAAAACAAATTATATAAATTTTCTCTATGTACTTTCATAATATTAATAAAATAAATACATTAATATCACTTTCTTGCGGGAAATTAAAACAATAGTAACTTTGAATTAGAAAAACAAATACTGTAATATGTAAACTATAATACTGTAATGTCTAATCAGTCAGACATCTTCAAAATCTTGTTCTCTTGCAGGTTGTATACATGATTTGCACTGCACGGTTTTAGACGAATGATTTTTACAGACGTGATTACCACATTGACAGTAAGTCGAGGAAGTTCTATTATTTTTCTTTTTACCACATAAAACACAAGCTCTACTTTGTGAAGAGACGAATTATTTATTGTTGTAATTTTATTTATAATCCCATAATTGCCCATCGAGGTTTTCGACTTTTTAAGGTCTTCGAGTCATCGAGGTGTGAGGAAAACACAAAATTCGTTTTTCAAAATATGTGCATACTATATTATTATCATATTTGTTGTGTCGATACGATGTCGAATGTTGTGGGAACAAATCAAACGAAACGAAACACGCGTTACGATTATACGTAAAATATACGACGAAAACATATTATTCGATCGTCGAAAAGCACTAGCCAGCCAATTAGATGAGAAAAACCGAAGGCGAGTTTCGTGTTCCGAGTGACTCGTGTCCCGCGACGACGGCCGGTCGGTCTAAGGCAGGGATGGCAAACCTATGTCACGCGTGTCGCAAAGTGACACCCGTACATTATTTCAATGACACGCCAATTTGAATGTAATTCGTAATTTTTTCTTCACTTTCCAAAAAATCCACTGAAACCGACAAAAAATAAAAAAATACAAAAAAAAAAATCTACTGATTACAATCCCAGAATTGATTCATTATAACTGGAAAAATGCAGCTTCAGATTTCCCATTAAATAATGATTTTTGTAATTATTAAAACATATTTCTGAAACTTTTTGTTATTTTAGTGATTAAAATTATGAGTTCATATTAATATGTAATATTAAAAAGTGTCAAGTTTAAATATTATGACAACAAATGAAATCCTGTTTTTATGTTTGATTAATCGTTATTGAAAAAAAAAAAAAAGGCCAGAAAACTTTTTGACACGCGAGGCAAATGAAATTAAAATCAAAAATTTTGATTCGACACGCAGTTACCAAAGGTTCGCCATCCCTGGTCTAGGACGTACCGCACGGTGATCTCGTCGGCTGCAGCTGCCGTCGTTCCGCGGTGGCCACACTCGAGCTCGTCGCCGTCATGCCGCGTGTTTGACGTCACGACGTTTGATCGTTTGATCGTTTACGCCGAGGGTGGCCAACAGCAGCGACACGAGTCGTAGTCGATCGCGATTTTCTTTCATTTTCTTTCATTTTTTTTTAATTTGTCACAAAACAAATTATGCGAATTTGAACGCCATTTTTATTTATTATTATTATTATATTTTTTTTTTTTTAGCATTGTTTGATCCATAAATATAAAAATTTAAAAAATAACTAACGAGCAAGGCGATAAATAGTTATGAAAAAATGAAACGAAACACATGAAAACGAGCGGTTGGTATGTAATCTGACGAGCATACCGCATTTTGAATTATGATTGTATCGTCCAAATTTTAAAATAAACAGTCTGTAATCAAATATAGTAAAACGATCGTTTAGTAATTGTGAAATAAGGCGTTGGTTAAATTTTGATCGGTTAAAATTTAAATAAATGAATCGTAATATGCTTAGAAATAACACGCGTTATTTATTATTTGTTGACAACCTATTTTTTTTTTCTAATTTTTGGTCGATCGCGAGAACCTAGAAAATCTCAAAGGTCGGATCACGAGTCGGTTAGAGTCGGGCATCCTGGGTGTAGACCACCCCGTGGAAGGTCATCGGTGGGGACGGATTTCATAAAATTTGATCGTGAACCATCAAATTAGCCGGAATAAAATAACACGACGATATACAAATACGAGTGTTATGAACCGCCTTCTTGTGGCACTCTGGTATCCCGTAGGTAATGTCAAAAGATATGAAATCTTGTATTAAATGCACGCAAGAACAAATTGTTTTAATTTAAAATCGATTGTGCTGTGAGGTAACCTAATAACTGTTGTATCAAACGTTTATGACCATGAAGAAACCTTTTTTTTCTTAACTGTACTTGCCAGCGGAGTTAACACAGGTAATCGACATCAATCGGTGTAATTCACGTATTTAATGAAATCGTGTAAATTCAAACTATCGATTTTTTCTGTAAGTATCGATTTCATAAAATCTATTCGCCATTATTAAATCAAAAATAATTTATACAGTTAGGTATTAAACGTTTCACTTATTTTTTTTTTTTTAGAAATTATTTGATATCATTTTATTGTATGCATTTTTTTCAAACGCATTATTTTGGCTCCGTATACTAATAATTCTGAGGGCAGCTGGTAAGTTTGTTTGATGGAATTCCGTTCTAGGTAGTTTGGGGAAACTGGTACTTCACTCGTTGGCTATTACTAGGGCTGAGGACTTCTAGTACTTAAAAATCTCAAAATATACATGCACTTATGCACTAAAAAAACTTGAAATATGCACTTATAATATGTTCTAAAAATGTATTTTATTTTATAAAATCATCTATTATTATAATATTTATGTGAAAAAAAAAAATTTAATAAGTATTATTATTTCGAAAAGTTAATTAAAATAAATTCTTCGAAAATTACGAGCACCTAAAGTTCACTTCCTCTAATATATATTTCGATTTTATCGGATAGATGGTAAATTATCTAAACGATAATAAAAATATTATTTTTAAACAGAAAATTTACCTATTAGTTCTTTTTTATCAAAGCTAATTTAAGAAATTATATCGAAAATTACCAAGTATGATATTTTCTAATATTCTCAAATATGCAAAAAAATGCAAATTAAAATTTTAAATATGACTTCCTGGTACTATGAAACATATTTGTTGATCACTAACATGATTCTACGATCTTTCTAAAAAAATATGAAAAAGTCCTCAGCCCTAGCTATTACCATTTTGAACATTTTTTTCGGGACGAAACTTACGGTAAACATTTTAGGATGCCAGTAGTGAGCACCGTCGACGATAAAATCGTATCGTAATATGTTACCGGCTGTATTAATACAGCGTGTGTGTGTGTGTGTGTGTGTGTGTGTGAAGTATTCGTACGATCATATGAATAATAATACGATAACACACACACGCACACACGTATACACACACACACAAACACACAAATACACGTCATGAGGTACTCGAAGAGTCGATGCGTAGGCGCGACGAACAACCGGTCGTCACGGGGGTCGACGACATACCGCCCCGCGCTCGACAACCACACGTATATATTATATATGTATATCATATGTATAAATACGACGGTTTGTATAATATTTTAACGTCGACCGGGTCTCGAGAGCCACGCAGGCCGGCGGGGTTAGTCGTTTTGTTGTTATTATCGTTGTCGTTGTTGTTGCCCGCGTTTAAAATCACGGCCACCCGGGGCCGACGGGAAGAATATTATAAAATAATATACATAATACGTATTTATATAATATAATATGTGTATGTATAGATAAAAAATAAAGCGATTTGATACGTCGTCTCCGTCGTGACATGTGCACGTCGCTGCGGCAGAGACGACCGTGTTGGTGTCCGATCGATATATTTTGTAATAACACGATTTATTACGTACGAGCGTGTACGCGAAAACACACACGCATTGAGGGATTAAGGGGGGTCTAGCTGGGGCGGCAGTCCCGGGGCCCCTCTCTAGTACTGAAATTATAGGGCCCCATTGCGTTTTGAGCTGACTTTAAAAATTTTGTGATTACGTAACAATTTTGTCAGAATACATGAGGCTTTGTCAACCTTCTTTTGATTCAAACAACATGCTTGAATTATTTGTTTTTTTTTTTTTGTAAATCAGTCGCTAGAGGAAGTATTCCCTTGTATATTCACAACTTTGAAAATATATTTGAAGATTCCGGTTGCTAGTTGTCCGGCTGAGAGGCTCTTCTAGAAATTGATTAGAGCAAAAAACAAAATATATAGGACTACTCAAACCCAAGAAAACTTACACGTCATACAAAATGGTCCTTTATTCTGAAAAAGATCTATTGAAATTTTCTATCGGGTACCATTTTTTTTTATTCGGGTAATCTATTAATAATTTTATTATTTTCTCATATCGGCGTCTATATATCACACTGGAATTTAAAAAAAAACCATTTTAGACCCATTCTTCCCGGGAAAAAAACACTACTACGCACGCGCACAATATGTTCACAGATTACATTATATTACAAGCATAATAATAATAATAATAACAACACCTGTGAGACGCCCGAAATCGCTACGGGGCGGACGGGTATCGTAGTGTCGATATGACGACGATAATAATAACGCGTGCACGACCAATATACCGTGATCGTTGTTGGCATCCCGACGTCGGCGTATTACCGTCGCTACTTGAGTAGTCAAATTGAATAAATTACCGTTTTTTTTTTTAATCGAACGCGTTCGCCTCGCGGTGGACCGAGCGTATAAAGTAACTACAACGCGTGTATAAATTAGTGATGTGATATAAATCCGAATTCTCCGAAAATCAGAAAAATCCGGATTTCGGATTTTATGTTATGAAATCCGAATTTCGGATTTTCGGATACTCCGAATCCGAATATTTGCGTTTGACATTGTGGATTTTGGCGTTCTAAACCGGAATATCAAATTTTCGATTCTGAGTGAAATAGTTTTACAATGATAATTATTTTTATTATATTTTTTAATTTTTTTTCTTTCGCTCAACTTAAATTTATGCAAAAGTTTTACCCGGCTACTCTATAGATCGGAAATTTTATGTCGACGGTACTTCGAGAGTTTCTTAAGTTCTCATCTTAGTAGTTTTTCCAGGCGAGATAAAAACAAACTAAAATGGAGGAAAAACGGTGAAATTGCCCGTAAACATTCTTTTTAAAACCAACTTGAGTTATTTCGTTATTATAAGTTTTAGATGAAAAAAAATACTTATTTAGTTTTTCAAAATCCAAAATCTGGATTTCGAATTCCATAAATCCGGATTTTCGAACTTCGGTAAATCCGGATTTTTTCCCATCACTAGTATAAATGCGTATTACACACACAATCGTAATGGCGTGGTGTACGAATGCGACGTGCATACGTGTTCGACGGCCGAGTAGGTCGCTGTGGCGGCGACGACTCAACTCGTGTCCACATACACGTGCGTGAAGTACAGGGTGATCCGTGACGAACGGTCGTTATTATTATGTTTTGTTTTTTTTTATTAATTCACATGAAAACTACGGGACGCACGGTGAAAACCGATCTTACCACGGATCTTATCGGCCTTTGTGAGGAACTGAGAGATTTTCGAAAAGTCGATTTTTTCGAAAAACTTCACGCCCTTCGAGACGGAGTCGTACCACCGATTCGCGTGTAAAATGCCTTTTTTCCGTTTGGCCACTATGGCTGGCGTCGAGGTGTACCGTCACGTGGGCGAATTCTCCTGTTCAGATAGTGCCGCAACGGCAGCTCGAAATCCGTGCGATTCCGACCGAAATGTCATAGTGCACACACTGACGACTATTGGGAAATTCATCGCCGATACAAAACAACGCGCACGTAGAGGAATCGCCATCCGGAAAGCGTGTTTTCCCAAAAAAATGACATTTTCAAAAACCGAAAAGCTATCGCGAATTGTCTTACCTAAACCGTCAGCATTAAACGTCGATATGTGATCGACTTTTTGCAATTCTACTGAAAAACAAAATATACTTTATAGTGTTGTGAAATATTAAATACCATTTTTACCGAAAACTCTGAGTAGAAAGTCCAAGATCATTTGATCCTTTGATCCGTATTTCCTTCGTTTTACTCGTTGTGCAATGGCTTGTCATTAATCGTTAGCACATTGGTGTGCACCCCAAAGATCGTCGGAGATTCGCCGTTGACGTAAAATAATATCATTACCGTCAACACTATAGTATTGAGTAACATATGATTATAATTCGTACAACAATCACGCTGAAAGTATCCATGCAGCCGTACACTACAGTCGGTTGATACACATTGAAAAAATATAAATTTTCCTCAACCCACGTCGTCATTTCGTCATTAATTACTATAGAAAATATGCAATAAAAGCAGAAAAAACTAGTTAAAAGCAATTTTTTCTAAAACCAACAAAATGAGCAAAAATATGCGCTTTCAAATTAAAAATTTAAAATCGTTGTTGTATTTTATGAATTTTCATAGCACTCTGCTAGATTTTAAGACAAACCAAAAAAATAAGCAAATGCTTCAAGTCGCGATCCATGGATATAACGAATTAGCTGTATTGTAGCATCTTATAATTCGATCACTCGAATACACATTACATCCCTAATCACAACACTCCCGTGAGTCGATTAAGAATATCCGTTTTGTTTATTTTAACGAGGACGGGGGCTCAGGAGGACACCTCAATTACACACGCGCGCGGTATACGCGGTGAACGGCGGCGCGGCGGTCGGAAGATACCGAGTGTCGTCTCGCCACCGCTGAGATGCAGTGATTTGACATTGAAGTGTAAATTATTGTCTTAGTCATACACCCAGTGTGCGGCGAGAAAGCGAGCTAATGAAAAACAAAAAAAAAAAAAAAACAACGTAACACACACACTCACACGTGGCGTGCACGACACGGTGGTCGATGCGCGTGCCGGCACGAGCATAATAATATTATACGAAACGTCTATTTAGATCGCCTTCGGCGGTGGTAGAAACGACGGAATCCCACCGGTGGCGTGCGGGTCCCCGTTATCGGTCTCGTCTCCGGATTTAATTAAACGCTCGTAATGCGTCCGCGAGGGGCACACGCGGTCGGGTTTCCGACGTGTGACACGTTCAACAGTCGTGTGTGTATTACACACACACACACACACACACACACACACACACACACACACACACACACACACACACACACACACACACACACACACTCGTAGACGTGGGTTTGTGGCGAACGCGTGTTAGTGTGTTCAATGATGATGATATTACGTATTATACCGACGACTGTTACTCGGACGGCCGCTCTGACAGTATAATAATACTACGATTTTAACGAATGACGTCATCGTAGAAATTCGTCACATTTTATACACGTATGTAACGATTGAATTATCGTCACGTATACGGGTGCCCCAGACGGTGATTTTAAACGGTGGACTCTGACCGGAAAATCTACAAGAGCTTCGCTTAAAACAGAAACAGGTTGCGGACTCGCTAAATATATTCGTATTACTACAAAACGTTCGAACAGCGGGTCAAAGACGTGCCAACGGCGTAGTGTTCGTGAGACGAGAAAACAACGACGCCCCCGATTTATGTATTTATTTATTTATTTATTTATTTATTTATTTATTTACTATATATAACGGGCACAAGGCCCAAAAGTTCATTAATACGTTAAAGATATTTAAATAATCACAATTTAACAAATTTAAATAATCCAATATTTGGAAACAGAAAGTAAATAAAAATTCGGTTAAGACAACTTACGCATAACATCTTGACATTTCGACGACATAAAGTAATATTAATAATTAATTAGACACGTAATAAAATATGTGATATTATAGACCAGGGCTGGCCACAACAAGGCTCGCGAGCCGCATGTGGCTCTTAAATCAGTTTCGTGCGGCTCTTGAACCAAACTTAGACTAAAATTCATAAATGTATAATTTCATTAGAACCGTAAGATAATAAAATAACAATGTCAATATTCAGTAACTATAATGTTTTTTGTAGTATAAAATATAAATGTTCCATCATTAGATTTAACATGAAAAACGTATTTTCATTTTGTTGATATTACTTTACAAAGTGGCTCACCTCGAATTAACTTTATAAATTTACGGCTCCCAGAGTTAAGGTCAGTGGCCACCCCTGTTATAGACTGAATAATGTAGGGTGCTCATTGACCAAACGCATCATTCGATCAATTGGGTCGTTCTCACCATAGTTAGTATGATGGAAAGGAATTGAAAAAGGAAAACAACGTGGTGGAACCCTAAAGTTAATTTGGGAGAGTAAGGAGGGAGCATCAATATGACCGTTAGTTAGCTCACTCAATTCGTGTCGATAATGTATGCGTTGATAATACAACGACGTCATCATCGATGTAGTGACATAATATTACGCTGATCGACGACATCGCCCGACATACGCGTAAAACGTCATGTTTGTACGCACGAAGGATCGTCCAAAGTCAAACCACGTTGAATTCGTGTAATTCAGTAATTCGTCGTATCACATTTTCCCCATCACGGTTCAAGGCACGTTTGAACGGAAATTTTTATTTTTCAAAAAAAAAAATTCTAAAAAGTCGTGATTATTCGAGTTTTTTTTTTCAGTGACCACAACGTATAATTAAATGTTTTGAAAAAATAAACGTTTCAACGCATCTACTTGATTTTTTTTTTTTAATCGGATTTCGTAAACGCTCTGTTATCATATTCCGACGCCTATACACACGTGTGTTTATAATTGACGATTTTCATTCCGACGTCCCTTTGCCCCTCCTGGATCCTCCATTGACCTCTGCTCGCGTCACGTGACCAGGTCCGTCGTCATTTTCGTCGTCGTCGACGAGTGGCGCAACTTGATAATAAGGGGCTCATGTGAACATGTCCAGATTGGAGCCCTTACCTGCTAAAAAAAAAAAAAAATAGTCATAAACGATATTAGGTAACTTATTTATTATAACTAAAAATATTCTTTTCTCACATGTCAATATGTCATATAATTATTTATTTAAACTATTTCATTATTTAAAATTTGCATAATTTTTTTTATAAAATCAAGTATAAACATTAATTTTTCTTGTTTTTAACAGCAGCAAAATCGTTAATTATTTTGGTTTATATCCAAGTCAGCTGTTTTTTCTTTTTCTATGTTTAATATTCTGATGTTGGAAAGACGATCTTGGCCAAGCCAATTGAGTTTCGCAGGTAATTCTTTATCAATTTTAATTTTGAGAAAGATCTCTCTGCCGAAGCAACTGACGACGTCGACGTGCTGCTCGCGGGGGCACACGACGTGACGAAAATCGATGCGGACGGACGAGGCGAGCGCGCCTGACTCACTTTCGAAACAATGTCCAAACGACGACGACGACGACCACGTCTCGGCCGTGATATTATTACGATATCGTCGTCGTCGTCGTCGGACGAGAGTGGCTGGCGGCGGAAAACTCGTCTGTATTCCGTTGCGGCTCCTCCGACATTTATTGTCGTCATATATAAATTACACGTATAGACGCGCACACACAGACACACACACACACACACACACACACACACACACACACACATTTACGTACCGTAGTTGTACATGCAATTGAATGAAAACCATAATATAAATATATTATTATTATACAATACGCGAGTGAATAAGTTATGTGTGTGTGTTTGTGTGTGTACGACATAATAATATGTTTTATGTGCCGGACGAAGAATTACGACGCGGTCATAATTCGTCTTATCAGACCGATCCGATTGTCGTTTCTCGTGTGTGTGTGTGTGTCCGCGCGCGCCAGGTAATTCCCACGAGGGTGTGCGCGTGAGTGCGCTAAGCGGTGAGGTGAGGGGGCCACTTCGATAAAACGTGTCCGTGCGTACGCGGTCGAGATGCCCACGACCGCGATCACAGTGTACGTCCGAAACGACGATAAAATACGACACACGTCCGTCGTCGTTTTCCGCGTTTCGCATCCAAACGATCTGACCGATCGTTGTTTGATGCATGGGTCGGCCGCGATCTGGGGGTGTACAGGGTGTAAGCATATCTCAATAAACACCCTTTGATTCGTATTCATACGTTTATCGACAGTGACAATCCATAAGTGCCC